>JUFY01023433.1:0-22481 GCA_001855655.1 Leptopilina clavipes | reverse complement strand
CTTGCAGAGGAGAAATGAGGCGGAGAGGGGAGAAATGGGTGCAAGAAAAACTTTGCTATGGGTACAGCACGAAAGCGTCTCTCTCACTCTTATTGCTTATTTTCAGATCTTGTGCCTGTCTATGCACCTCACGCTGAGAACTAGTAGCCAATGAAAATGAAGCGGAGAGGGAAGAAATGGGTGCAAAGGAAATTTTATTATGGGTACAGCAGCAAAGCGTCACTCTCTGTCTCTCTCGCTCTTATTGATACACTCAAATATATTTTCAAATTTTGTTAATTTGTGTTCCCGTCTATGTACCTCTCGCAGAAAACAGTGGCCAATGAAATGAATCGGAGAGAGGGAAAATGAGTACAAACAAATCGGCACACGGGAGGGTTGAAAATAATAATAATAATATAATAATTTTTTTAATTAATTATTAATTATTATGGATATTGCATTTTAACTTTTGTTTTAAGTATTTTTTTACAATACAATTTTTTTAACAAAAATTTTTTTTCGTTTATTTGAACGTCAAAACTTTAGTCTCATAATTATTAGTTAATTAATTGTTAAATTATTAATTAATTACTCATAATTTATTAATTAAATACTAATTCGTATCAATTAATTTTAAAAGATAAAAGTCAACACGATGCGCGCGCATCCAAGTCCAAACCTTTTGCACTTGGAATTGGACTTACCTTTGGACTCATTGTAGAAGCTCCTTCACCCTTCCTTCGCTGATTGAAGTGTATGTATTAGTAGCTTTGCAGGCTCTGCAGTGGCTTTCCCACAAATTCAATACTCCTCTCCCCATCTACCTACAAAACTCTGAACCCGCTGAACAATTGTCGCATTCGCTTTTTTCCACTAAAGATCAACTAGATATTTTCTCATCCCAACCTTGATAAATGGACTCTATTTTATCAGCACACTTCACTTCACATTTTTCTTTTATTTTATTCACTTTATTTTATTTAATTAACTTCTATTTTAATACCTATTGTCGGTGAAGTATTTCTTCAATTTGAAAATTTACATTACTGTCATATATCTTTAAATATTGTCATATAAATGTTATTATTGTAAAGATTTAACTTTCGATAACCGAGACTGCGCTTCATCAAACAAGAGAAACGAAACCTACCCAACCCTGTTGATTGCGCAAGAAACTTGGAGATTCTTAAAATCAAGAATAAATTGTATTTTACAGCATCAAAAATGCCTTTTTTCAAATTCAGTCAAGTAACTGGGAGATTGACAGAGAATAATCGTTTATTACCTCTCTATCCAATTGTGAGTAGAATATTTTTTGCAATAATTAACAAATTTCTCATGTTAAAATGCATGAATTTTATTTTAAATTGCCAATCGTGTGTCGTCTGCTACAATCAATGTCAAGTTACATATTGATAAATGATTTATTTCTTTCAAATATTAAATGAAAATAAGATACGATAGTCGTAGGTTTATTCTATTAATAGAAAATTACAAAATAAACAAATAACCTAAATTTACGATTATTCGAAATTATTGAAATTCTTCAGTGATCATGTAACACAAACAGCCATAGTCTATAAAAATTGAATTATTTCTTGTTTGATAAGGTTCAATATTCCGACAAGAAGTCTTGAATAAAGTATAATTAAAATTATTTCATATTTCTATAAAAGTTAAAAACTTTTATTATATTTTGTTTCTTTTTCCATTTATTAGTTAGTGAAGTTAGTACTTGACGAATTGGAAAGTATAATGTCAAAAGAAATTAATTACATTTAATTCTTGTAATATTATTCTTTTAAAATTAATATTGATTTATTCGAATTCAATTTAAGTTTATTACAAATTTTAGAAACCAGTTGCATTGGAAAGTGCTGAAATACCACCGATTAAATTCGACACAATGAAAACACAAGCTGTTAAAACTGCTCCAGCTACTGGTATTGCCAATAAATCTGATTACGCCCGGCTTAATCCAAAGAATCATGAATTTATGAAAAAGTTACAGGTGATTGTAAATTTTGTCTGTTAGAGTACCATCATGCCAGTTATAGTCAATGAGTACAAGTGAGACACTCTTATTATGACTAACATGATGGTGAAATAGTTTATTTGATAGTCAAAGAATGAATTTCTTGAATTAGATACTATATATAGTCTTTTAATATTTATTATTTAAATTTTCAGTCTGATTTGTCAGCTCCCGTATACTTGGCTAAAGGAACACCGGATAAAATTCTTTTTGGCATCACCGTTGTTTTGGTTATTGGAGGAGTACTAGAATCCTTCCGATTTTTGTATAAAAGAGCTACTACTGTAAAATAAATTCATATATGTTAAAAAATTTATGTAGATAAAATGAGATATTTAATACCGTTCAATTCATTGTAACTCTACTAAAATAACAGTAAGATACATTAATAATACGTTATTTTTTGTTTCCCTTAAACATTTTATCCTGTTTATACAAGGGGCATTTTTCTCAAAACGGAAATATGACTGAAAAATCGTTCAAAACTCTAAAAAAAATGGAGAACTGTGCAAATATCATTTTACCCTGTAAAATCATTCCCTAATCATTTAAAAAAAATTGACAATTATTTTTAAACAAATTGAACTAGCAAAAATTTAATATCACGTCTTTTCTTATTGTCACTTTATTCAATTTAAAACTGCTAGAATTTTTAATAATATACTTACCCTTTTTGAATCTCTGTATCCAAATTCGTCTCACTTCTTGTTTACTTTTTCTCGTGAACGTTCGGATCACACGCACTGACGCACGAAATGTACCGAACCAGCAAAATACTACTGGAGTCAACAAAGCGACCATTAAAATTTTTTAAATAGTATCCCCATTACTCCAGCAGTTTTGCGTGGCAGTGACGTCATGTAAAATGAGTGAATGAGACTTTTCTAAAATACATGTATATGAAATATTTAAAAAAATATCCTAAACTTGAGATTATTTGATAATCATCATGGAATCCAAAATTGGATCAGAAAGGCAAAATATCGTTTTCCATCCAATAATTTCATCTATTCAAAAAATCGCTCTCTATGAAACAAAGTCTGTAAGTATTTTTTGCTTCCTTCGCAAACTTCTTATGTATATAAAAAATTATATTTCCTAAAATTAATGTAAATTATTTATTTCTTTAATAAAATATTTTGCGAAATATCGCAAAAAAAAAATTGATTTCTGTGTATTAATTACTCATCTACCAATTAATAATATTGTAAAAAATTTAACCACATATATTATTTCTTGAAGCGTTTTTATTTGATGGGATCTAATAATTTATTGACACGATTTCGAGTCCTTAAAATTGATCGTCTTGAGCCAAGGGAATTAATTGTCACTGATGATAAAATAGAATATACACAAGAAGAAATTAGAGACTTGGTGAATATGATAGACATAGGAAATAGAAATCGTGAAAAACGAGGAAGCACTGGAGGAGTTGCTCGAGTTGTTTCAGCATTTGGCATTGTTGGTAAAAGAAGGACAAAAAAAATATTTTTTACAGAAAATTATTGAATAAATATATCTAAAACCGTGTGTTATAAATTTGATTTCAAAATATCAAATATTAAATTAATTTTTTAATTAATATATATATTTTTATCAATAATTTTCGAAATAAAGCACTATTTTTAGAAAAATGTTTTCAAGTAACTGTTATTGGATACTTTGAAAATAAGGGCTTTTGGTTTTGATTGAATGTTTGCATGCTGAATTATTTTATCAGCATTTTATATTTTAGAACATTTAAATATAGAAAATTTAATTTATCAATAAATAATATGTGATTTATTGAAAAACATTTAGTATATTAGCGACGCTTGAATTTAAAAATTTAATGCATGAAACAAAATTAAATGCATGTAATTTATTTTTATAGAATTGCACCCAAAAAAATGTGATTTAAATTGATTGATTTTGAAATATATATGTCATTTTCTTAGGCTCCTCTCTGATATTAATAATATGAAAATTGAAAACTCGAACACTAAATTATTTTTTTGTACAAATAAATATTTCGATTACAAATGTCTATTAATAATAATTTGAATGAATTACAATTTTAACACAATAATTTATTTGCTATAATAACGAAGGCAAAAGTAATGAAAAAAATTCATCGGAGAAAAACAGTGAGGAGCCTAAGGAACAAAAACAAAAGCACAAACCAACGCAAACTAAATTCAGCTGGAAATTTAATTGGAAGAGGGATATTTTTCCGAGACTAGTATCAGCTTTTGGCCTTCTTGGTAAGGTTTTTTTGTTTGCTCTTTAAATTGTAATTTCTTCAAATGAAATTATAAATTTCAGATGGTTTGAGAGAATGCAAAAAAGAATTTTTTGAAAATTCTTTGTTTAAAATTTTCTTGTATAGAAATGCATGAATTTGTATTGTAATTGAAAAAATGCGTGAGATTATTTTTGAATTACAAACAAATATTCTTTAAGGTTTTGTACGATTTTTGGAGGGCTATTATATAATTTTGGTCACTAAACGTCGCAAAGTTGGTGTAATTGGACATCATACAATTTACAAAATTGAGGATACTTCAATGATATACATACCGAATGATTCGGTACGAATTTTTCATCCCGATGAGCAACGTTACGTGAAAATGTTTCAGAGCATTGATCTCAGTAGTAATTTTTACTTCAGTTATTCTTACGATTTAACTCATACTTTACAATCAAATATGGCACCACCAAAGCATATTAAACTCGACATTCCCGATGAGAAAATCCTCAATGAAAAAAATGATGACAACATTGAAAGTTTTGATGATTTCTACAATATGTGGACTTGTAGGAAAAGTTGGCAAAAAAATGGGTCAGTTATTTATCAATATATTCGTATATTTTAATTTTTTTGGAAAAATAGTAGTGCCTTATTAAATTTCTTCTGAAGATATGGAGAAAGATACATTGACTATGGAGTGAGAAGTAATCCTCATCGACGCTTTGTATGGAATTCACATTTACTTTCTCCAGTTGAAAGAGAATTACACAGAGATTGGATTTTATACGTGATTCATGGATTTATCGGTCAATCGAATGTCAGTGTTTTTGGTAGATCATTGTACATTACAATTATCGCCAGAAGGAGTAATAAATACGCAGGAACGAGATTCTTAAAGCGAGGGGCAAACTTTGATGTAAGTTTTTACAAAAAAAGAATTTTGCACTGAAGAAATAAAATGGTAATAATTTTTGTTTAGGGAGACGTGGCTAATGAAGTCGAAACTGAGCAAATTGTTCACGATTCATGTGTCAGTTGTCTAAGTAATGGAAAATTTAGCTCATTCGTTCAAATGCGTGGTTCCGTACCAAGTCATTGGAGCCAAGACGTTAGTAAAATGGTACCAAAACCAACAATAACCTGCGATTTGGCTGATCCATTTGCAGAAACTGCCGGTATGCATTCAATTTTCAAGAAATTGCAATAATGAAAAGAAATTATTTCTCCCATTTTTCATTAACAGGTGCTCATTTTAATCAACTACTGAAACGTTATGGTTCACCGATTATTATTCTGAATCTTGTTAAAAAACGAGAGAAAAAAAAGCACGAGAGTACATTGAGTGAAGAATTAAGTACAGCTGTAAAATATCTCAATCAATTTTTATCACCTGAACATCATATACAGTATATTAGTTTTGATATGGCGAGGAAAAATAAAGGGTGAGGTAAAAAATATAATTTTTCACACCTTTGTTATTGTCTGATTAAATTTTTTTTTTCCAAATAGGAAAGAAGCCAACGTAATGGGACGTCTGGCAAACATTGCGAATAATGCGGTTCTAAAAACCGATGTATTCCAATCACATAAACCATTTTACAATCAACGGAATATTCGCAATTTTGCCAGTAATACGAAAAAAATGCACAAAACTGATTCAACATCAATGTGCTCATCTTTGTTGTTGAATGATTCGAAATCGTCGACTGATTGGATAAATAAAGTGCCTTATGGAAGTAATTTGAATTACGATCATTGGCGGGATGGAAAGACAATTGGGAATATTGATAATACGACAGATTCGGTGAATTTAAATGATAAAGTTAGAGACTGCTTCTCTTGGGGTGGAGCATTACAGACTGGAATAATTAGAACCAATTGCGTCGATTGTTTGGATAGAACGAATACAGCACAATTTGCAATTGGAAAATGTGCTCTTGGCTATCAATTGTGCGCATTGGGAATACTGCAGACTCCAAAATTGGAATTCGATTCCGATTGTGTGAGAATGCTGGAGGAACTTTATGAGGATCATGGCGATACCTTGGCACTACAATATGGCGGTTCTCAATTAGTTCATCGAATCAAGACTTATAGGTAATCATTCGGTGCATATAAATAGAAAAATAGCAACGATTAAATTCCAAATTGTCTTTACAGAAAAACTGCTCCATGGACGAGTCAAGGAAATGATATTATGCAAACCTTGAGCAGGTATTACAGCAACACTTTCAGTGATCAAGAAAAGCAGCACACGATTAATTTATTTTTAGGTGAGAATTTGAAGAACTTGAATCAATACTTTAGGCAAGATACAAACTAAATTTGGACATAATTTTTCAGGTTTATTTATTCCCGAAGAAGGTAAACCACCAATTTGGGAATTGCTAACAGATTATTATTTGCATCATAAGCCAGCTTGTAAATATGTGAGAAAAACAAGATTACTGACACAATGGTGTGACAGTAATGTATTGAAATGTCTCCCCTACGCTTTGGAAGAGATGACAAAAACATGTTCCGAGATGATTCAAGTTCAACACTCCCAAGAAGAAATGATCGACATTTACTACGATTATTATCGGTAAAAATAAACATACTGCCCTAATGGATTGTTTGTTTTAATAATAAATTACCAATAATTAAAAACAACTAAAGAAATGATTCTTAATTTCAGTCCTCATGAACTGTCAGTACTTGCGGAAGTTTATGCCTACAAAGTGAGTCATTCCGTTCGTGATTTCATGCCAAATTTCACGACAAATTTCAGTCCATTTGCTGTTCGTGTACGTCCCGGTAGAAGACGAGAGGAAACGGGAAATAAGAACATTAACATGAAAAATCCATCGTTAACTGGTCAAAGTAGCACTGGGAGTACTGCATCAAGTGCTAGGTAAAAATTAAAAGACAGGAATTAAATATATTTCGACTTATAATTCTTTTTGTTTGTAGTTCGAGCATTGATACAAGTTCAGATGATGATGAAAGTCATCAAATGCTGGATTCATCGTTAAGCATATCGAAACACAGTTCAGATATTATTTCATTTGAATGTTTATTCCCATCAATGAAAGAGGTCTACGGTACGCAGCCAGAGAATCCAAAGAGAAATGATATTTTCCTTTATAAAAGGTCAGTTAATTGAGAAAATTAATATGACTTACCGTTAGTTTGAATAATTACTATAAGGTCCAAATACATTTCAGATACGTTGTGATTGGAAGAAATGCAACTCGTCCTATGGATCATTCAATAATACGCTCGAAATTAGTGCAACAAGCGACATTTCCAGATCATGTGCCTGTTAAAACTGAATTGCCTAAAGTCACCGACACGAGTGTCAGTATTTATGAGCAATATGTGAAAAGAGGAAAAGTTGGCGGATCAGTACCGAGACCAAATGATATGACGCTCTATGAAAAATATGCACACCAACAGCAACTTCTCTTAGGAAATATTTCTTGTTAATAATCAAAAATCTATATTTTTAACCCCTTGTTTTAGGGGCTGTTCTAGAACATTGAAATCAGTCAAATTTTTATAATTCAGTTTTGAAGAGCGACAATAATGCTTATTGAAATACCACAACAGGACAATTTTTTAAATAAATTTTTCGTGGTTTACTTGAGTTACATCAAAAAACAGAAATTTTGTAATAAAAGAATGAGAATACTTTACAGTATTATAATTGTAAATATGTATATAATTCTGAAAAAGATTTTTATTAAAATGCTTCTTTTCAAAAAATTGTATTATTTCGTTAAATTTTTAATTTAAGTTAAAATCCTGATTTTTGGCATTAAACGAAAGTAAGCAAATTAATTTTTGATGATGATGATAATAATAATTTACTGAAAAGTGTGGATAGAAAAAATTCATAATTAATCTCGATTTAGAATTTATTTGAATCGAAAGTGAAAAAAATACAGGTCTTGGTTACTTGTAGTAATGTATGAAAGAAAGAATAAATATACATTTTCCATGACCTGGGGAATATAATCTTGGTTTACTTTAGCTTCTTTTTGGGGCGAATGTTATTTGTGTGTCCGCATTTCTTCTTTCGGCAATTAGTGGCACGTGGATGAAGACGTGCGTAACATTTTCTGCAAATCATTTTATCGCAGTTGTATTTTTGTGCCAAAATCCTGAGAGTTGGCTCAATGACACCACCACGAAGACGAAGCACCAAATGAAGAGTAGATTCTATAAATTAACATTTAGTTATGACTCCAAAATCAAAAAAATTTCTTTTTTTATAAATTGACGAATTTTTGTGTTATATAAATCCAATCTTCAAATAAATTTAAAAAAAAATCAAATTTCTTACCTTTTTGAATGTTATAATCAGAAAGAGTCCTTCCATCTTCAAGTTGTTTGCCAGCGAAAATAAGTCGCTGTTGATCTGGAGGAATGCCCTCCTTATCTTGAATTTTGGCCTTCACATTTTCAATTGTGTCTGAGGCCTCAACCTCAAGGGTTATGGTTTTACCCGTAAGAGTTTTAACGAAGATCTGCATTGTGGCTTATCTGTGTAAAGAAAAATGGAAATTTACTTATATTTTCACCTTTAGAAAAATTAAAATATTTCCTAAAATATGTTTTTCTTTTTAAACTATAAACAAACTTTATGTTCATAAAACTAACACTGTGTGAGAAATTTCAGAAAATTATTCTTAAATGTAAAATAAAGTGTAAATGTTATGAAAATGAATAACTTGAAAATTTCGATTAAACGTTTTGCATGTGCTTGACAGAAATGTTACAAACTGCTTTGCAATTGTTTGTAACTTTCCTTTGTTTCAAAAAATTGTAATCAATTTAAAAACTAAAAGTTACAAAATCCCATCAATTTTTTTCACTATTTGGTGTATGAAATTAATTTTGACAAGTAAAAATAAGAAAATAACAAGGGAGCTTACCTTTCCGACAATGTGCTTGCCACAAAACCTAACCAAGAAAAGATCCAATTCGCTGTTTCTATTTCACTGACACACATCCGTTTCCGTTTCGTCTATGAACCATTCAATCAAAATGGCCGACGCGGGAAATTAAATTTGAAAATTGTATGCCACATGCATATATAATACAATTTTTTGTAACAATTATTCAAAATGTAAGTAAATTCATAGATAAAAATGATTTGTATTAAAAATGAGATATGGTTAAAATACGATAATATTAAAATTTAAACTTTAAAATAATATTAAAACGAAAAATTGTGCAAAAAAAGGGAGAAGCAGCTGACGAGGAAAATTTACTGCGTCGTGTATTAGCGCATGAAATGCCAATATATTACTAGAAAGAGACAACACTACACTTTTGCGAAATAAGACACGAGATAAAACGATAAAACTCGCTGTCACTAAAAACAATTGTTAGTGACAACAATAATATTGCCCTTTCATGTAATATTCAATACAGTAGTGTTTTTGGAAGGTTTCCTAAGTGTTTCGGAATGTTTTCTATTAAATATAATGTAATGTTAATCTAGTAAAACAAAGTGTACGCGTCAATATTAGTCTTCTAAAACACTATCTCCATTGCAAAAGGTTAGCTTACGAAAAAGAAATTAAAATTTTTATTCCTTAATTGTTAGCAATTTTTATAACAAAAACAAGTATTTTACTAAATATTTAAAGAAATTATAGCTATATTCAGAAAGACTAAAAAAAATTTTAAATATCAAATTTTCAAAAAATTTAAACTTGATTGTGATAAACTTTGTTAATTTTGTGAAAATAACTAAAATCCTTAGTAATATTTTGTAATAAATAAAATTAATTAGAAAAATAAATATATCAAAACTTACGGAAATCTGTAATTATCCTGCTCTGTAGTGTGCCGCCATCTACCTCAACTTTCAGTAGGTAATGCGCAATTGTCACTCTCTGCTTTAACCCAAAATGCTTTGGAAATGTGATTACGATTTGATTGTCTAAAATAAACCCTTTGTAACGATGTATGCTGCACCTGAAAAAGAAAAAAGGATTAAAAGTATATTTGTATTTCATACCTTTCGTGAAAATCTTCTTTAAGTCAAAAAGTCTTCTGGTCCATTCGAAGAATGGAAATGTGATTACGATTTGATTTTCTAAAGTCAACCCCTTTCTATCGATGTATGCTGCACCTGAAACAGAAAAAAAATTAAAAGTATATTTGGATTTTATAACTTTCGTGAAAACCTTCTTTGAGTAAAAAATACTTCTGCTCTCTTGACCTCAACAATACAAATGGTGTAAGCCAAAATTATATAGCATTAAATGTTCTCTTGTGCTTTGCATCTGAACAGAAACAAATCCGTTAATCGCATTTTAATTTTTCTTCTATCTCTTATATACAATTATAACATAAAAAATTTCAGTATAATTTTGTTTATATATATAATATTTAAGAGAGAGAGATTGAGTTATATTTATTGTTAACAGACAAGTGATTCGACAATTATTCATTGTATGCTAATCGGATGAAAATTTTCGCGGAGTATATAAAAAATAATGAAATTGATCCACCTGTTCTACCTATTCCCTCATAAATTGTTCTCTGAATTTTCATTCCAATTGCTAATGCGTACGTCCAGGATGATATGCGAATGCAAAACTACGATTCGAAACGCTTGTGCAACTTCCATTTTAATTAAAAAATATGCCACCATCCGTTGAATAATGTTTTCCATTTCCAATTGGGAGTTTCGTTTTTTTCCAGCACTCCAGAACAAGTTGATTGACTGTTGTCGAGCGCATCGCGCGGTGTCGAATATTCCATATTATTGAGGTCGCGAATCACCAAATGCTGTGAATATTTTTTTCACCACCATGTTCATCTTAATTATAATTTCACTTTTTTTTCTGGTTAAGCTACAATTTTTTAGGAATGCACTGACAAGAAATGTATATGACAAAACAGATATAAAAATAAGGTTAGGATTATAACTTGTAGTGGTGTTCTTTGTACACATATTAAGGTCTTAACCGTTTTAACGTAAGCGTTAGAGTGGGGGAAATAAGTCTAAATATTGGTACTAGCAGAATCCTAACCACACTTTTGCCATTAAATAATTTCCTAATTTTACACTTGCCATTATACCAAAATGATATTATCATTTTATAATTAAGCCGCATGTACTTTTCGAATATTTTTTTCTTTGCGAAAATGGTCGTCTACTGTCTAGATCGTCTATCTTGCTGTAAATGTGAACATGCAGGCCGCACGGTCTAATTAACGTATTGCTTTTGAGAGGCAGCTTAGATTAAGTGTACATAGGGCTTAGAAACGGTCTGGCTTCACGATGTGCATGAACTGAAATTAGTGTCTCTGTCAAATACCAGTCGACAGTCAATCAAGTTTGACATGACTTTAGCAGCATCGTTTACATGTTTCCAAGAGGTGGAAAAGCCAAATTTCCCCACAGTTAGAATTCCTATATTTACAAATTCAATCATTTTCATTATTATTATTATTATTATTATTATTAATTAATTAATAATTATATTCAATTACGATTTGACTTTTCCTACAAATATTCATTTAGGGAAAATTGTAATAATATTTTACATAAAATAAAAAATGAGTAATTTTTATTCGCAATATATGACGTAAAAATGAGCTTAAAATTAATATTTCATTAAAAGTGGGTGCAAAATGCTTACAAAATGGAGTTAAGGCAATTATTGAAAAACGTGATGAAACATGAAACAACAGATTTTAAAAAAAGACTATTTTGAAGAGAATAACCAAGCCTATTTAATCCCCAGGAATTCCAATATCGAAGCGTAATTTAATAATATTTGCATGTAAAGCCCATATCGATGCCTCGAAGTTTTTTCTACAATTAAATACCATTGTTACATAAACATCGTAATATTGAATATATATATTTCTTCATTGTTTATTTTGCAAAATGAATTTTTTTTTTTTTTGGAAAAATCATAAATTAACAAAATACGGATTTCGTGTATACAAAACATAATTGCAAATTGTTGCTGTTGTCATTTATATACAAAGCTTAAGTAATGTAGGATGGGTTAAAAGTCACAAATGCAGTGTTATTATTATTATTATTGACTATTACTTTTCAGATCAATTATTCAATTTGCAAATTTAAATTTACAGTTGAACTTTTCATTAATTTACGTGTGTGTACCAATTTTGTTACGACGGATTTAAAATTGCTCACTCACGTTCCTCTCTTTCTCTCTCTCTCTCTCTCTTTCTCATGGTTGTGCTAACATTTCAGATTTCAGTTCCAGAGCTTATTGTCCAACAAAATTCCTTAAGGCAAATAACCGCTTGCTTATATGCGTCAAAATCTAATATAGTTGAGTAGATGTGACGAAATTCAGGAGGAAGGATAAATTCCGAAAAGCAATTTCTAAATATTATATAAATAAACTTGTTTTTTATCTGTTATTAATAAAAATTTCGAAAGTACATAAAGAAATATTGTCAATTTTAAAACTATATTTAGTATAAGTATTTTATTTAAATACTCCATATAACATTTACGCTACAGATTTATTTGAAAATCTTTTATAAACGAACTAATAAACTGATGCTATAGATAGAACGATCAATCAATTTCATATTATTTTTTTCTTATAAACGCAATGGCACTTGATTTTTTTTCTTTTGAAATGCACTATATAGGAAAGCTTTACGGGCAAGATAGGCTTGAATTCTAGACGAACTCGCGAGATTCAGGACGAGAAAGAATTTGAGAAATTCCATTACTTCCACTGTAATAAGTATATTCATACTCCGTTATCTAGAAAAAAAAATTGCGGTACTTGAGCAATCTGAAGTATTTCTTTATTCCTTATGATAATTTCTTTCGTAGTCTCGAAATCGTAGTAAATTATTTATATGTTATTATTTAAAGCATTCAATAGAATCGACTAGGTAGTTTTTAATGTTTCAATTCAAGATACTGTACGGAGGACGGAATGACGTTGCGCGAAGTCATGTATTTTGTTTTCTGCGCATGAGTCAGTATGCGCAGAGACTAATTTACGTGACTTCGCGCAATGCCATACACGCCTTTAGAAAGAACCGTTTTGTCAACAATACTAAAGATTTTACATAATTTATCCAAGTACGAATGGTCACAAATTTTTTATATTCACCTAAAGAATGATATTGTTATATAGTGATGTTAATTTATAATTTTATTTGATTGAATCAGAAACAATGTATTTTGTATATTTCCATTTCACGTGCTTGGCATTGACCAATGACGAGAGCGAGTACGTATATTTTGTGGTAGACCGAGAGTCCTGTGACCGGTTGTACAGTCAAAGGAACGCCGAGGTTAACGCTTCCCGTTCAAGGCCAAAGGATAGTAGAGAGGCTAGCATGCTCGGTGCGGAAGAATAAGTGAACCCGAGTACAGAGCACAACATTCTCTCCTATAGCTGCGAAAACAAATTCCTCAATTACTTTGTTGTTATTCATTATTTCCTGCGATAAATTTAATTCATAATTCATATAAACTTTCATTAATTCAGTATTTAATTCATATTTTCATATAAACTTAAACATAAATCCTAAAAATTGACGAATTTGATTAGAATTGTTCTAATAATTAATAATCAAAATCGACCATCAAAGAGGTGTAGCAATTTGAATACATGTTGTTGTTGTTGACAATAGCCGATGATGTTTAATTTTAGTAACATCTTCTTTCATCTGATTCTACATTTTTTCGTGTTTTAATATTCAAAACAGATTTTCCGCCTAATCGGCAAATACAATTTTCCTCTTAACATATAGAAACGATCGTAAAATACTCTCAGGGAAATTATATAGACTTTTGAGGCCGCTCGTTAATTCAGTCTAGTGCAGTGTAAAATAAAGTTTTGAGAAATTACGAGGGTTAGTTTCCGATTTCTGATGGCACTTCTATATTCGAAGTTCTCACTCAATAAGGATTCCAGTGAGGTTGTAAAATAAGAAGAAAAAAATGTATACTTATCTTGAAATTAGTTTCAAGTATATATACAAATTGAAGCAATATTATCAACATTTCCTGAATGTTGCTACAACTTCTGCAGTATTATTATTGTAATAATTGTAATATTAGAATATTGAGACAATGCTACCAATAGTGCTGCAAATTTAACAGACAGCTGAGATTACTACAACAACTAATAAATGGGTCAAATGTGAAGATACACAAAGTGCTCACCATGGCAAGTATTAGGAACATGCAAAATGTATCCAATGTTACATAAAGTACATTCGTCTCTTCACTGAAACAGCTTCGTCGGATATGCTAAAGCACATATGCATATTCAGTGTGCCATGGATGGTCGACTACTCGTTGGGTGAATTAGACTATTTGGCTCGCTCCATTATTGAAGGAAACCTGCGGATATGGAAGAGGGGGGGAACTGACTGCAACACCTCATAGGTATATAATACTCTTCCGAGTTATGTTTCCAACTTCGCGACCTAGTAGCTTTCACCAAGTTCGAATTGAATCACTAACCTCAGGGACAGAGTGCCAAGAAGATGGCAACAGAGTTAGAAACCACAATTATATTATCCAGAATCGCTCTAATATATCTAAATTTCAAGAATCAACAATCGTATAGCAAACTTAATATTATGTCAATTTTTATTTATACATCCCTTTATGCTATCTACACAGGAATTTAAAATCTGTGAAAGAATTTTGATTGACACAAATTTTGATCAGAATAATTCCAAAAAGAGCATTCTGGGTTTTCTTGGAAATACGAAACAAACTTTTCGAATGTACCATGACATTTCAAAAGCCATTTGGCGCTCGGTGGCATTAATTACAGAGCAGGAGAATCACTACTATAATTACCCATTATGCGCCCTTTCTTTCAAGAGGGAGGGCATATTCCGAAACAAATCAGTTTCTTCTACAAAATTATGTACCTCTGTTTCGGGTATAAAAGTAAAGGTAAAAGACACATTGTTCCGAATTTATAAATCCTTTTTACAGCGCAAAATTTTTTTTGGATTATTTTTGTATTCACATTGGTATCATGAAGATTTATCAGAGGAGACGAGAATATTCAGAGAGAGAGAGAGAGGCAACCGCAAACATGGAAGTTAGCTTCTTACTTAGCTTTAAACTCCAGCGCTAAATAAAGTCGTAGGACGTTTAATTTACATACATTTACCTAGAAGCTGATCTAACTAGTCTCTTTTAACCCCTCGTGGCATCTTCCATCCAGCTCCTTTATATATTCAACTAGACCAAACTTTACTTCATCCGGCGGTTAAATTTTGCTGGTTTCGTTTACGATCTAATTTATTAGTTCGACAAATCCTTTGTTTGCATAATGTTCAAGATCAGTGTCTTTACTTGTAACACTATTTATATTTACATTCCATACATATTTAACTAAGGAGAAGTAAGTTTTTCTCTGTCGCTCTTATTGTCCCCACTCTGGCGCTAACGCTCCGCCTCCTTGAGTGGGGGCAATGAGAGCGACAGGGAGAAACTTAAACTTCTCTCTCACTCTCATTGCCCCCACTCAATGAGGCGGAGCGTTAATGAGAGAGAAGTTCAAGTTTCCCTCTCTCCCTCTCATTGCTCCCAGTTTTAAGTTTGAAATATAATTCTCACATTTTAGCATCACTTTTTGAATTGCAATGTATACTGAAAAATAAAAACTAATATGGCAATTTTTTATAAAAATGAAATTAATCTTCTGAATTAAAATGAATTTCGGACTTTTGAGAGTATAAGATAAGCGTCAAATTCATCTCTCAATGAACTATAATCACCGCTAAGAACCTTGTTCCCCATTATTCCCTTATCCGCATTCAATGGCAGCAACAACTTTTAATTGCACTTCCTCTCTTGTCTTACGGGCGGCACCTTGTGCTACGACAATGAAAGTCCTCTGTACAAATTATACTCTAAGACGCGCAGGGAACTATTAATTGCACCGAAACTCGGTCAAAAGAAAATTGTTACAAAGGTGTGGCTTTCAAGTTGATTTTCTAAAATACAAACGTATTTAAAATTCTTCTTGGCATATTAAATTAATTATAAGGTATAGATATAATTTAGCGGTTCTGTGACTTAGATATAACGTATATAGTTGAAGCTATTTAATCGGAGTGTCGTGAAACTTGTTGTCACAGGTTAGAGGTGAAAGTGTCGAAATGTCATGAAAGGTTAACTATAGTTGAACGAGTTTTGCCTTAAGTTAGACTTCAATTTCATGCTACACCATAGTCTCTGTTGTAGGTTAATGATCTTACTAACTCGAAGGGGCTTTTCCATTATTAGTTCGCTTTGGGGCGAACCTCCTCTCACTGATGGTGTCCAAGAAAGCCGAATTCTATTTCATACACACCCAGATAAAAACTGTTTAAAGAAAATTTTAAAACAATCCCTAAATTCTAAAATAACATTCATAGTAAAATTTATTATATACCATATCAGTTATACTTTATCTAAAAACGTAAATTTTAGAATCAAAAACTTCTGCCAAAGAAGTTCCAAGACTCCACGTTTTCCAGACGATTTGACGTTGGAGTATAAAGACATTAGGACGGATTTCGTCCTCCGTAAATCACATGAGAGCAAAAATTGATGTTAAATTATCAAATATTTCAAAACTGCGAAAAAAAATAGGGTCAGTGGATAATCGATTGTAATAGATTTTTTGGAACATTAGGAAAGAAACCAATTCTTTGATATAAGAGTATGGGGGGAATGGGGAAATTTTTTTGTCCAATTGTGAGCTCATTAAATTTCTTTTCCGTTCTATATTATGCAATAAGCCATGATGATGGTAATGTGAAAAAGCAATATTGATCCTATGCTAATTTCGCTACTGAGTTATGAAGGGCTTGCACTGAATAGGATAATTTATGCTCTTGTTAATTCCAACGATCGAGCTGCGTACACACCCGCGGCCACTTGGAGCATGCGCTCTATATTTTCATTGCGTCGAGAAAATCATATTCACGAATATTATGCAAAATGAAAATTCATTCATGACGTTGAAAGATATATATATTTCATATTACCTGATGTACATGATGGGAAATTAACATCCTACGTTGAGCAATTTACAAGAAATATCCTACCCTCTTAATAAAATTTCGCCCTAAACATTATGACGTGAAAAACTTTCAAATTAAATCCAAAAAAAAATATGTACACTCACATTAAATTAATAAAATTACATAAAAACTTTAAAATCGGGAACTATTTTCTATATAGGTACTTGTTTTTTGATTAAAAATTTGAATTTATTTTTTCAAAGTTGACATTTCTAATATTCTTTTATTTTATTCTCAAAGGATCATGGAGAATGATTCTCGATTATATAGACATTTGGAACGTGTTCAGTAAGTCTCAAAGCAATAGTTCGATTCTATTCGTGTGTTTGAGTTGAAAAGTTGTCAAGTCATTCATCAAAGTTGCCGGGGTTGAATAAGCCCGCTAGGGAACTTCTCTAAATGCCATCAATGTAACTAAACTATCGGTGTAGGTGCTCATGGGATTAGTGAAAGATGAACTGGACAGTCCTCTCGACAGTTCGAGACCAAATTTAGTCGATTTTCGATTAAACTGTAATCGTAAGCAAATACATTAATACTGGAGTCTTCTTATTGACACAATTGCTCAAGCAATATCGTATTTGAAGAATTATTCTTTTAGTTGTACTATTTTTTTTTAGTTTTTTTCTTTACATGGACCTTGACGTCCTTAAGAAGTTTAAAGCCCTAAAGAAGTTTATAAGATGTTCTTTGAATGGACCTTGACCTCCTAAAGACGTTTAATGTCCTAAAGAAGTCTATAAGACGTTTTTTGAATGGACCTTGATGTCTTAAAGACGTTTAATGTCCTAAAGAAGTCTATAAGACGTTCTTTGAATGGACCTTGATGTCCTAAAGACATCTAAAGTCCTGAAGTCATCCAGTAATTAATTTTTCATTGTATGAATTTCCTATTTACAGATACTGGCAATTAATGGAGAACAGGAAACGTAAATGCAACCAAAATATAATTAAAATATGTCAAACGATGAGGAAAACAGAAAGATTATAATTAAGTTTGAAGAATCAAATAGTATCACGAGTCTCAATATTTTAAACGACGATTGTCTCATACTGATTTTTCAACATCTTCCAATCATTGACAAAATCAAAATTGAACGAGGTACTTTAATGTTAATTTCACATTTTAAAATCAATTAAACAAAATATGTTCAATTTCCCCTTTTCCTAAAATATAATAACCATTGTTTCATTTTCTATTTTCAGTTTGCAAACGATGGCGAAAATTAAGTAAAAAGTCATGGTATACATTCAAGAAACTCGATCTTCAACCCATCACATGGGGTTGGTCAGTTGATAATGACGATAATGAGAGAAAATTCATTAGCAACGAAATAATACACGCTGTATTGATGCGTTGTGGTCAATATTTAACAAACATTGATTTGAGTAGAAAAAGTTTACGGCTCGTTTTGTATTACGTGTCAATAAAAGATGTTTGCAAAAAATGTCAAAAACTGGAGACATTAAATATTTGTGATTTATCGACAAGTCGGCAACAATTTTCGTCGGCATTTTCAAATGCAAGTAATTTAATTTCTTCTCTTTTGCTATTGAATTGTGAAAATATTGTCAGACTTGGTTTTGAGCCGTGGGAGAGTACATTTTATGAGCAGGCCTTAATAACACTTTTTCATCGAACGAAGAAACTGAAAGTCCTGAGACTTGGATCATTTGGTAGATCATTACATATGACTGGAGGGTGTTTTCTACATTTGCCTAGTGATACAATTGAGGAAATTGTACTGGTTCATTGTCGTTCCATTTTGACCAGTTTGTTTCGTATGGTAAGTGTAAATAAACTGTCTAATTTAGAGGCACATATTCTTATTCTCTAATCCCATTTGACATAAAATTGGTTGACAAAAAGATACTTGGTATTGGAGATCGAATTAAATAAAATTAATTTATTTTATTGAAATAGGTGACAAGATTAGTTGATACGGTCCTGGTGAGCGTTCGACCGAGTCGACGTTCAGCGCACGCGTAACCGTCGGTACGAGTAGGGATGCTCCGCCTCTTTTGCCGAGTATAAAACACGAGCGCGCGGCAGAATATTTCAGATTCTCTCTCGCATTGCCGGAGAGAGGTGTTATCGCGTTTTTTTTCAATCCGCCTTCCCTCTATCTTTTTGTATATAATTTATCTGCGTTATCCAATGAATAAATAGCTCAAATAACTCGTCAATAATATTTAATAATTTACTAAGTACGTTGTCACCAAATTTTACAAAATAAAATATCAAATGATTCCTGTACCAAGTAAAATTTGTCAACATGTGCCTCATTATAACTTATAGTAAAAATTAACATACCTTTTATTTTTAGGCCTTCGATACATTTACAAATTTACACACTCTTGTTCTATTCAAATGTACCATTCTCACTGATGAGGCGATGGATTCGTTTCCTTCTAATTTAGTAAACTTAAAGTCTCTGGCAATAAGTGGAAGTTCTTCCCTAATGAAAACTGAATTAAATGCTTTATCTAAATTGAAAAATTTGGAAAATTTATATATTGACTTGGCTCCTCTAACAACAAATATTCTACGAGAAATTTGTAACAATTGCAATCTTCAATTTTTAAGTCTTTCAGGTAATTTTTTTATCATATCCATTTCATCAATAATTGATAATCTGATGTTAAAAGAATCAATTTCTCCACAGGTTGTGAATGTTTAAACAATGATAGAGAATTAAGTGTTTGCTTAGAATTATTACAAAATCTTCAACATTTGGTCCTATTGTGTGCACCACTGACTAATCTTAATTTAAGAAAGATAAATTCATTAAAGTATCTTGAACTAAAAACGTGTCCTCTCTTAGAAACTGATGGCTTATGTCAACTAATTGAACATAATTCAAATCTAGAAATTTTAATACTGGAAAATTGTTTACTTGTTGATAATATTTTATTGCAAGTTACTGAGGAAGCAACAAAAAAACGACAAAATAATGTGACTTTAAATCTAAGTATATTTAATACTGGTATTGATTTAAGCAATTTTCAAAATACATCAAGTTTATTGAAGATATTTAAGAGCATTAAACACGTCAAGGGTACAAATAGTTTTACGGATTATTTTTTTCCCAATCGGGAGAATTTTGAATTTATCGAATTTCTTCCCTAACGATTCTTTAATTTGATATTTTCAATCTTTTCACGCAATTGTTTTTTTAACAATTGCAAAATATTTAATAATATCTGAATTGTTGATAAAGTTTAATAAGTAAAAAATTTTTATTTTCCATATATTGTCATGGAATATGAAAAAAAAGAAATCCACGACTTGAATTATCATTATATGCTCGAGCTGTTTGATTATTCATTCAAAAGGAGAATTTCATCTTTCAGCAAAAGAAGTAATAAAAAAAAAATAAAATAAAATTTCATAAAAGTTTCTTAATCTAGCCGAAGAAAAAGTAATTAAACTTTTGGTGGAGGATTGAATTTTTCAGCGACAACGGATTCTCGTTTGATCCGCGAAACTTTCGAGAAATACAAATCGATTGTTATAATGATATATATCTATATTATAAGAATAAATTGTCATTTTTAATTTCTAAATATAAAATTGCGTATTTATTGCAAAAATTTCCAAATTCCTCAATTTGATGCTTGAAATTTAATTATTTTCAAGTAGTACTTGTGAAAAATTTTTGTTTGTCTTGTAGGATATAAATCTCAATTCTTGAATTTCGAAGGCTTGAACATTTGCAGTCGAATTTGAAATCGAATTTCAACTTGCAGTCAAGCGTTCGACACTCAGGTCGGTAGACCGGTTTTAATTGCTTGAGAAGTGAGGAACTTTTCCGTGGGTTGATGTGGCAGAACGACAACTTCTGCAGGCAGGAAGTACCCGAATACAGTTCTGAGTTGTGTGACTCGATTCTCCGAAAATGTGATTTGCAGCTCTTGTTGCTTCTTGAAATGTTCGAGAGAGAGAGAGAGATGCATAAATATTCAGCAAATTCAACTCTAGGTGTAATTATTCCTCTATTGCCTTAGGTGTTAACGTCAATAATTTTTCTTCATTTGAAAATTTTTTTTTCCAAAACATTATTTCTGGTTTCTAGTTTTTATATTATAGATCAAGTTTAATAATTTTCCACATTAAATATTTAGTAAAAATGAATTTTTTTTGAAATTTTCTTGAATTTGAAGAAAAGAGAGTGTAATTTATGTTCTTACTATTCAGAATTATTCCATGAATTGTGTCTATTAGTTGACCAAAACTAACCACCGTATTCGTAATCTAGTTTCAGTTTGCCCTCGGTCATCGTTGTTCTACGATCCTGTTCGAGTATGCATGTATATATATATATATATATATATATATATATATATTGCGCATATATATAGTTGCAAATGACCTGTCTTGCAGTTTGCAGTAAAGTTGAAAATATCATTGGGTCCTGCATGAGAAATACCACGAAATAAGTTTTAATAATAGAGCTATGTGTGGTCCACAAAAAAGTTTACTCTCACTGTTAAGTTAAAATGCAACGTATTCAAATTGAGTTGAATTGTTTTAACACAATTTGAATTTGTTGAATTTTAACTATAATAATACAAAAATAAATAACCTACCGTGTAAACATGTTATGTAACTATTAGGTAACATTAAGGTAACTTTAAGGCAACTGTAAGATAACAGTGTTACACAACTGTTACTAACTTTTTATAATATAAAGACATGTTTGAAATGATGGTCTACACAAATGTGTATAGGCTTTCTGCATTATTTCTTGAAAACTGATTAATATTTTTCAAAATTTATGGCTACATTCATCTTCTTGAGATTTAAATTAAGTGCCTCTACTATTTCTTTTGAATTTGGCTATGAAATTTTGAGTTAGATAATTCTGAATTGTCTACTGTCGGTAAATACATTTTCTATTGAGGCGTTTTTTTGAAAGAGTTGGGGTTCGATTTTCTTTTTCAATATGGTATCTAAAAGATAATTTTTTCCTTGATTATTGATCAATTGTATTGCGAAACGAAAATAAATAAATTAGAACTGCGATTGTTAGTTATGCCCGAATAAATAGTTATTGATATTTCTGTATGGAGTAAGAGAGACGAAAAATCAAATCAAGTGGACGACTGTGACAATATATACATATATTTGTAATAGAAGTCGCATGAATAACTATCTGACTATATATATATATATATATA
>JUFY01023427.1:32433-58384 GCA_001855655.1 Leptopilina clavipes | reverse complement strand
TAATGCGGATTGCTATGTGACGTCAAATTACCTCGGATAATACGGAAGCTCAGATAATCGAAGCTCGGATAATCGGGACTTTACTGTATCAGCAATTTAAATTTTCTGTCTGAAGTTCTTTTTTTAAATACTTAAATTCATTTCAAGCAAAGATACAAAATTCAATCTCAATTTTTTTCACCTAACTTTGAAAACTCTAGAAAAAGATTTAAGAAAGAAAGAAATTTGCAGAAGCATTGGAGGGGAAAAAAAAGGAGATCTCTGATCCAGCCTTTCGAAGATTTCCAATTTTACCGCTCGAAGTCCCTCTCTTTTTTTAAACAACTTGAATCTCTATTGTGCACAGTAACAATTTTTGTTTCTTTTTTTTTTAAATATACATGTATATGCAGAGAAGTTTTAATTTTATATATATGTATAAATATATATATATTAAAAGAACTATTGAACGTGAATAAATTCTAAATTGTAAGATTACACTCGGTTAAGGTGACGCATTTACCTTGGGCCCAGGCACCACCTTGCTTACGGACAGAGAGAAAGGCCAGACACACAACAACGGCGCTTGGTCGGGTCGAACTTGTGATCAGTGTTGCGCAGTCGCGGATGATTCGAGGAGTTTTGCCCCACGTGTCGGAGAGGAGGCCCTCAATGAACCCGTTCGCTGCTAGCCTGACTAGACAGCTCTAGGATGGTGATACTGGTGGTACTGGTAGTGGCACACGTCGAGACGTAGGAACATTTTACCAAAATTCTTTTAAAGTTAAGAACAAAATTCCAGTAGTATTTTTTTTTTTTTCATATTAGTGACTTTCAACAGTGGAACTACTGAAAGGTATTAATTTAAAAAAATAAGAAAATAAAACAAAAAAGGAATTTTGGATAATGGACAGTAATTTTAAGGATGGATTTTTAAAAGAAGGGGGGCTGGAGATCGCAGACGAATTTCCTCCATCGTGATGGGAGAACACAACCGACGTGTGTTAACAATCTGTCTCCGGATTATCACTGAGTATTGGCGCGTATCACTGGATAGGTGGGTGTGGTAGATGGGTGGTAGGTGCCTCGAGGCTCTCTCTCTCACCCGGACACCTCAGAAACCAAAAGATTGGTGCCTCACAATTGACCTTCAAGGCGGGGCCCATCGCGTGCATCGTCATCTCTCTCTTTCTCTCTCTCATTATCATCCGAACATCGGTCAGTCTTATTGTGGCCCTATCTCGGATCGCCCCTCCACGACGAAGAGGACATGACTCTTCGGAAAGAACATCAATTTTTTTTATTGTTTTTCTCTCTCTCTCTTTCAAAAATTAGCTTTTTTTTGCGGAACGTAAAGAAAATTAAAAATTCAAAAAAAATAACCTTTTCTTTTTTTTTTAATTTTTTTTTTCTTTCACCAATCCGAAAAGGTAACGATTGACAATGTATATTGATCAAGTAAGGCTTGGGTATTATTTTTCTGCTCGTTTTTGTTTTCATCTCTAAAGCTCCTTGTGTATGTGCGTGTCCTTCCAAATTTTCCATTTGTGTCCTGATTTCCCACATCTTTTTGAGAAAAAAAAGTTGATTATCTTCAGAGTTGATTGGAAAACCCATCTTAGCGAATTGGGGGAGTCTGGCCTGGAACCACCTCTCTTTTTTTTCTCTCTCTCTGTCTGTCTTTGTCTTTCTCTTTCTCTCGCCATTGAACCAAAATAATCGTGCCTCTGGTTTATTTCTTCCTTTCTTACGGTTTTCTCTCTTTCAATATATTTATATATATATTTTTTTTTTATGATCCTCCCTCGTTTTTTTGGAATGAAACGAGCCGTTTTTCTTTAGCCACCACAGACTTACTTGATCAAAATGTACATCTCAAGAGACTCGAAAAAGAGTTATTAAAACTTTGCGAGAAAATGAATATAAAGAAAAATCCCAATGTGAAATTAATGATTCGGAAAATAATGAAACTGTAAAAATGAATCCTTACGATAAAAATACAAACTTGAGCTTAAATTTCAAATCAAATAGAAAAAAAAAATAAATTACCTGAATTTGGACTTCAGTTACTTTTTTCGTTCAAATAAAAAAAACATTTTTGACGAGCTCAAGTAAATTTAGTTTTTGAACATATATAAAGATTTTTTTCTTTTTAAAGAAAAGATTTCTTTTAAAAAGAAAAGATACACGATTTCTTACCTGCCAGCTGACACGGCTCGATAGATTCTCCACGGTCAAGCGGTACTCGGTCCGGGTTGGCGGTCCATATCTAAAAAAATTCAAGTGTCCATTAAAATACCATGTTAATTTTGCTAAATTAAATTAAGATTTTGTTTTGAATTTGACTTTAATAAAGAGAGAAAAAAAAATTGAATTATAGAAGATTTTACTTTTTAAAAGTGAAAATGGAAAAAAAAAGTTTTATTGAAATAATTTGCAATAGAATATTGATAGTAATAGAAAAGATAGTAAAAGAAAAGAAGATTTTTTTTTAAGTTTTAGAGCGTAACATTATAGATGTATGTACCTGGGCAATGATTGCTTGTAGCTAGATGCAGTCCTCGTGTTTCTGTTCACACTATCTCTGCAAAAAGGGATCTCATGTGAACAGAAATAACGGATTGTTTGATAAAACCTTCAGCAAATAACTACTGTTCTGCACTCATTGCTCAGGCACACAATCAATCACCTGTTCCAATCGAATCAAATCTACTCAAAATGCAGCAATAGCGTACCTGTCGTGTCGCATTTCGTCTCGGCTGTAACAAACACAACACCAAATATAAATTAGTCACCAAAATCACATCTCTCCACCTCTCTCAACTAGCAGCAGTTTTCTTTTTTCTTTTTTACTTTCATTTATTAAATATTTTTAAATTTAAAATCAAAGAAAAAAAATTGCTAAAATAAAAACTTTTACAAGGGACAAAAAAATTACTTCAAAACTTTTTTTTCTTTTTAAATAATTTTATAATAATTATCTACTTTACCCATTAATTAAAAGACTTGCTCAGGAGAGAAGTCAAATCCAAGACAATCGAATGAAATTGAAAAATTGTTAGTCATTACTCATTAAATCAAACCTTTTCTTTGTGCGCTAATTTTATATACGTTTTTGGAAATTTTATCGTCGTAATTTTGAAAAAACAAGAGATTTCTGATTCTTTATATTTTAAATTTAAAAAAAATAAATAAAAAAAATAGAAAAATTCAATTTAAAATCGTAATTAAAAATATATGAAAAATTAATATACCGAAAAAAAAATGCGTAACAAAAAATTCTTGTAAACAGAATTCGACGATAATTTCCTCTCCTGAATCGGTGATGTGCGAAAATATTCGAAAAGTAAATTATAATTGAGAAATCATGATTATTATAGAAAAAAAAAAACATTTTTTAAACGTTAGGAAAAAGTGGATTCATTTAAAAAAAAAAAAAAAAAGAAAACATATGCAAAATTGAAGGAAAAAATAATTTTGTGAGGGAAAAATCGCACATCCCGAGTAGAATGGCTGCAGGGGAGGAGGGGATAATTAATCGCATTTTTTGTTTTTGATAAAATAAAAAAAAGGATAGCGTGTCTTACGCAGATCGCCTCGAGTCCCCATAACCACCACGGGAGTCACCATAGCGCCACTGGTCACTACCCCTAGGTGTACCCCGGGCCCTCTCTACAGTAATTCTGTAACAAGACACATTGGATATGCTTACTTGTCTCTCCAGGAGCGTGAGCGTCCGTAGCCACGGTCGCCTCGCCTCCCTGAAACACCCCGTGCTATCTCCACCGCCACTCTGAAACACACCCAACAAAACCCCGCCTAAGTCCTCGACTAATTCTTACTTCTAATTGCCGCTTTCCTTCCTTCCTTTAATTTTCTTTTCCACAGCCTCCTCTCGTCATCATCATCATTATCATCATCCTCTCAATTATCATCCGTTTCTTTCAAGTTTTTACTCAGTCCAGCCTCTGAGGCGTAGTCTCCTTTCGCGATTCTCTTCATCTCCTAAACTATTATATTGACTGCTGTCGTTTGCAACTTACGACCAATTTCAATTTTTTCTTTTTTTTTTCATTTTAGTCACACGATAAGCTTTTTCTTCGGAGGAAAGAGTCACCTTAACTAATTCTACTTGTTACAAAGCCATTCAATACATTTTCTTTTTTACTTAAAAAGAAACAATTTTATTGAAAAATTTGATTTTCACCAATTTTTTTAAAAATAATTTTTCTTTTCGTTTATCTAAAGTTAATTTATTATTCAGGGAAAAAATTTACCATTTTTTATTCAAATTGTTTACTGATTTCATTTATCAATATGATTGACCTATCATTCAGAAATGAAATATTGCTAACTAGTAATTTCAATGAATTGACAAAATTTTTAATATAATTTAATAAAAACGAATGATTTTCTTTCTTTAATTTAAGTTTGTGCATTGAGAAATATATTTATTGTTTAATAATTACTTGAATTAACGTAATTAATATGTATCTTAAAATCAAATTTTTATAAAAAAGCTTTCAACAAATTTTATTTACCTACTTTTATTTAAAAATTTATCAAATTTGCACATTTGTACAGTAAAATTAAAAAATTTAGTTAATTTTTATCGATTGGCAATTTTTTTTAAAAAACAAAAACGGAGTCCTCATGGTATCTCCTGTAATTCTTATGTTAATATTATTAGATTTTCATATTCATTAAAAAAGTAGCAGATTTTGAACCTCATTTTTTTAATCTAGATATTTTTTGTTGCATTAGAAATATTAAGTGAAAAAAAAAGTTCCAAAAGGAATAAAAGCATTCAAAATCTGCTCTCTATAAGCACATCAAAATTCAGAGTTCAAAGTGCTTTCTAAGTAAAGCATTTTTGAAAATTATTTCAAGTTTTCTTCAAGAAATATAATGAAAAATATCAATAATATTTATAATGTATAATTACTCTAATTTTTTGAGGTTCTTCAATTTTTCATTTAATTTTTCTAGAGGTACTTTTTATGCAATGAACTCTGAATAATTAAATAAATACTGTAGACTGATCTTTTTTTTCTTTTTTCTTTTTACAGAAAGTTCACGATGCCTGAAATTCGTGCAATAAAAAAAAGAGTGCAACATGAGACTACTACAATAGAAAAGTCTACAGTACTGCATTATTAATAAATATAATTTCAAAAATTCTTAAACAATCTTAAGCTAACAATTTAAAATCACAACAAAAAAATTTTTTTAATTTAGGTTTTAAAAAAAGCCAAGAAACTTTTCTTTTGGAACAATTAGTTTTTTCTTAAAGAATCATAATTTTATTATTCCAAAAGAAATGTTTATTTATGGTGGTAATTTAACATTAAAAAACACACAATACTTGCTGTAATTTTTGAATTATTGTATAATTTTAATAAATTGATTTATATCAATTATTAATTTATTTTTGTTTTCAATTGAATTAATTCAAAAATTTAGCGAAATGTCAAAATTGGATAAATTATATCTATAAACATAATTTGATGTTTTTAAATAATCAAGGAATAGTTTTAGGTAACTCGTTCCGCCTAATTCTCTATGATCCAAATTAAAATTTTGATAGCATTAATTTTTGAAATCAAAATTCTTATGAGTGTTTTTTTAAAAAAGATCATAAAGAATGTCTCGCGAAAAAACTTAAGTCTTGAATAAGTGTTCCCGATAAAAATCGAACAACTTACAAATTAAGTAAATTGTAAATTAATGTTTTTCGGATCCTGTTTTTCAATTATAATAATTCAACCGGGGGAATTGATGGAAGTAGTTCAAAATGGCGGTAAGTCACAGCGCACTCTCAGGTCAATGTACTAAACAAGACCGTCTTAATGCATCATTTACGGAGGCAGACTATGTCTACAGATTTCAGGGATTCGAGTAAACAAAGCTCAAGAAGATAATGCATTTTCATAATGATTCTGTATTTCGAAAATTGTCAAATTAACTCAAAATTTATTTCACATTCATCGCTAAAAATGAGACTGTAATTTAAAAAAAAATCTATTTAAAAAAATCCACTAGCGTATGTAATAATTAAAAATTAAAAAATGAAAAAAGTAATTGATAATTATCGATTGATTAGTTTAGAAAAATTTTAATTTTTTACAATTTTGAAACAAAAAAATTGTATATGTAAAATAAAATACTTTTTGAGAAAAAGAATACAGAATCATTATGAAAAACAACACTTTGAAGACATTGTTAAGTGAAATATAAAAAATTTTGAAAAAATACTTATTTTTAATTTAATAACATGAGAGAATAAAGTTTTGAAAGCAGTTTATATAGAGCAATTTACGAAAGCTGGAAAAATGATTAATTTCACTTAGCAATGTCTCAAAAAAAAAATTTTACATTAATAAACCAATAAATTTTTTATGAATATTACAATCATTAACATTCTCTAGATCTTAAAAATTGTGGTATACTAAAATAAATGGAATATCATTAACTCTCGTTATTTGAGAAATATTATTTTTTTAACGAAGGAAAATCTAATAAAAAAAACGAATTATTCAAATTTGATTGTCCAAAAAAAATTTTTTTTTAATTTTCATTCGATACATACATGCAAAATTTTAATGAAAATTTATTTTTGAAAAATTGAATTTTAAATTAAGCTAGATAAATTTAACAATAAATATTTATTAAAAAAAGGATATAAATATCTTTTGCAAATATTCTAAATGAGGTTCTTTTTTTGAGAATTCATGCATTGACTGCGAGAAAAACAGCTTATCAAGCTTCTGAGATTGAAAAAGGAAAAAAATTTTTTCTGTCATAAACAATTCTACTATCAAACCACAATAAAGATCCTTTGATTGATTGTTAATTAAGAGAAATTTTTCTGCATACCTCTCGCCTAAAAGTTCCTTTCCGTTTAATTCGTAAACAGCGTCATCCGCATCTCTGTAGTCGTCAAATTCCTGTATTTGAAAGAAAAAAGACAATTATGTAAAAATTTGTATTCAATAGGATTCAGTTTTTTTTTCTACTAAGCAGCAAAATTGTTCTCGCACTGTTTTTTTTATAGATACTATCAATATTTATCAAAGCGAATCACTTTTACATAACGTACGATTTTTATGATTGCCGATAAAATTTTTTATAAATAAATTATATCAATTTTCCTTAAATTAAATTTATTTAATTTTGTTTTTTTTAAGGTCAATTTCTTACCCACCTTTAAAAAAGAAGAAACCAATAATCAGTAGGCTTAATTTACTTATGAAAAAAAAAAGTTACAAATTAAACTTACGTTAATGTAAATAGTATTTTAATCCTTTTTGGCGAATTCTTTCTTTGACTAAAATTAAAAGTTAAAAATAGATGAAAGCAATTTTTTTTCGATCTAAATACGCCAAAAAGAATTGCGTCTCGTGTAAATCGTCTTGATCGATTCGCTTCATTTCTAATAAAACTTACAAAGCCTCGTAGAATAATCGACGTTCATCTAAGCAGCCATAGTACCATTGTGCAGGGTTCAGGGTTTTTCAGATCATGAGAGTGTGCCTACGTTTTACTACAAAACGTTTCACCCTCTTTGATCAAATTTAAAAAAAAATTTATCAAATTTTCTGATGTATTACGAAAAAAAAACGCGAGCAATATAAAAAAAAATTCTTTTTCTTTTTTTTTTTTGAGCAAAGAGAGCGAAACGAAATGCGAGTTCTCTCTTTTTTTTTTAATACGGATACTTACAACAAAGCCATAACCATTCTTGATGAGGACATCGCGAAATCGACCGTAGCCTCTGAAAAATCTCTCAAGGTCTCTTTCCCTGGTGCCGTATGGAAGCCCACCGACATAGACCCTTGTCCCTACCATACTGTAAAAAAAACAATTGATTCACATTAGACTTACCACAAAGGCAAATCCATTCTTCATAGCAACCTCCTTGATTCTACCATATTTCCGGAAGAACTTCTCAAGGTCGCGCTCTCGCACCCGGTATGTTAATCCACCAACGAATACTCGGGTGCTCATTCTTAAAGGAAAATATAAAAACACCATACATAACAGGCTTCCTTAGGAACCTGCCGTTTATGCACATTATATAACATAAAATAAATTGGCAAGTTATTTCGATTTAGAAAAAAAAAATAATAAAGAAAAGAAATTAACAGTGCAATATTACGATTTTTTTTGTTCTTGATATTTTAGACTCTAAATTTTACATATTTTTCTACATTTCTTTACACATTAAAATAATTCTATTATAAAAATAAGAAACAAACAATTTAGAAAAATATTTAAAAATGAAATTAAACTTTATTAAAAACTCTCGAGAAAAATGTTTAACTGTTAATTTAGACTCAATTTAAAATAACTTTAATTGTATAATTATTTACATTTTACGATTTCAATCGTGTTATTTCAGAAACAGAGAAAATAAAAATATAAAAACAAAAATCAGTAACTTGGAAGAACGTCGAATGTAATAAAAATCAATAAGTGAAGCATTATAATTGCTATACATTAAGAAAAAGGCTTCTTCGATCCTTTTTAGAAAAAAAAATTCTTGCTAGTACTACAAAATACTGAATAATAATAATATTAATAATAAAAATAGTAATAATAATAATAGTAATAATAATAATAATAATAGTAATAATGATAATAATAAAATCTATACTAATTAAAATTAAATTATTTTAATATATACATAAATAAAAATTATTTCTGTAATTTAATTAATTTTATGTTTAAAATACATATTACTACTATGTATTAAAATAATTCAATTTAATCATAATTAACAAAAAAATTCGAATTATATAATTAAATCGCGAAACCATGGAATTTTAAATTGACTAATAACAGGAATCGTAAAATATCTTTACTAGATAAAGAGATGATTCATCTGACTTTCCACATTCGATAAATAAGTCAGTCATACTTTCACCCATGGCAAATTTAAATGCGAAATAATCATCGATCATCAAAGCAGGAGAAAAAATTAACATTTTCAAAAACGAATCACTACCTATTGAAATTAACACCTTTTTTTTTTTTAGAAAAGTACCGGTATGTAGTTTTTTTGGGACGCCGTTAATATGCCTTCAACACGCCTACCTACTTCCGTCAAAAAAATTAATATTCAGTAATTAATTAAAAGATATGTTAAAGAAATTCATTAAAGAAATATATTAAAAATTGGATTTTGAGAAAAATGCTAAATATTTAGAAATTATTAAACGCTTCTAAATTAACATAATTATTCAATTAAAACCGAAACGAATGCCTAAACGTGATTAGTAAAATAAAACTTGGAATACAAATTTTAATAAGGAAAAATAATAATAATAAAAAATTGATATATACAATTTTCTCTTTCAGTAAATACAGTAATTAAGAAATATGACGCACTTAACGGAAAAGCTATATATGACAGGCGTGACTTACAAAATAGAAATATCTAATCTTTTTAGAGATTGATTTAAATTTCCTAAATTCTAGAGTGAATAATCTAAAGAAATATTAGGAGAATAATACAAAATTAATTTGTTCTTTTTTCGCTAGAAAATTTTCGGCAACGAGAGTTAATTTACACGGTGATAAAGTATGGATGCGCATTTTAAACTTTGGACGAACAATAGAGTAAAATATGAAGAAAAATGAGTGAAACTAACCTGAATATTTGTTTATTTATGTAGGCTTTTGTATTTCCACACTTAATACTCGATATTCCCTGAAAATAAAGTTAAAATATACTACTGAAAAAGTAACGATCGGCGTCTCGAAGCAAGATGGCTCACATTAACGTTTAGAAACAAAACGGGGTTCACTTAACATAAAGCAAGGACGGAAATGGCGCGTAATCTCGAACCAGACGACTTCCGGTTAGTTCACAAATAAAGCGCGGCGGTCATTTTAAATTGAAATATTTATTTTTAAAAATGTTCTTTTTATAAATTAATTTCACGCAATTGTAAAAAATATACACATTGAAAACTATAATTACTATACTAGAAATTAAAATATTTTATTTAAATAATTATTGGGAAATTATGTTTAGTTTGACACCACTACAAAACAAACATCAAGTCATCATGGATGAAATATTCTAATTTATTGTAAATGCTTTTATTTTCTGATTCAAATAGCATTTAAATTAATATTTACATAAGGAGAATTACGTGAAGATCATTTATAAAATAAATAACATTAAAAAGCAATGCTTAATAAACTTTTGTAAATTTGGACATTTTGGGTTTGAGGTTAAATTTTTGTTTGATTTTCTAAACAACCAATGAGATTTGAGTTCTAAAAGAAAAGGTAACGCGCGTATTAAAAATACTTTAAATAATAAATGAATTGTTTGCTAATTAATTTATTTACTCAATGTAAACATTTATTTAATATATCCAAACGCAAATTTATTTATTAATAAAAATGAACTAAAATTATTCCACCAATTAAGATTATTGAGCAGAGTAGAGGGAAAGACGTTGATTGGTAGTTTGAGGTTAAATATTCTCTTAGAAGAATAATATTCATCATGTTCAATGTAAACAAAAATAACCTTTTTAAAGATTAAATTGAATTTTTGACATTTAATTTTTACAGTTTTTTATAATTCAATTAATGTTGTAATCTATTAGTTGTAGTAATTGTCTTTTTATTTATTGTAATATTCACAAGTGTTAAAAATGACAATTGAAATTTGATACATACACGTGTTTAATACCTTCAATTGATATGTTTACAAACAAATGCATTCATTCAATTATTTTATTCTAAACATAAGTCTACAGTGTTGTTTGAATTACTTTTTTAATTTTAAACAAAAAATGAATTATTTACATTAAAAAAAAAATATGGGCTTTTCAACTAATGTTTGGCCTTACACAAGATTTATTATTTTTCTATTTCTCGCGTTTATTAATTTTATATTCTTTTTCTTCTATTCTGTGACTAATTATCTATTTGAACAAATATACTCTCTAAAATGTATTTTAAAGCAAAGAAATGTGAAAAATCGAGTTGAAGTTTTGCATTGCAGTAAATACTTTTTGGTTGTAAATAAACCTTACGATATGGTGATAAATAGTAACGATCCGACAGTTAAGGTAATATATTTATTTATAATAATTTCTTGTAATATTTATATTTACAATATTTACATTAATATATGCAATTTAAATGCAATTAATAATTAATAAAAAATAATAAACATTTTTTTAGAGTACGCTCCAATTAAAATTGGGAAAAATGTTTCCAAATCTTGTGAATCCGAGTCTACGTCACGAATTTTATTTTGTGCATAGATTAGATTATGCCACCAGCGGTGTTATATGCATTGCATTAAATAAACAATCGGCACAAGCTGCATCAAATGCTTTTGAAAAAAGGAAAGTGAAAAAATATTATTTGGCACTTGTTCATGGTCATATTCATAAATCGCATATGATCATATCAAAGCCAATAGGTAAGTTTTCTTTTATGTAAACCATTTTCATTTTATTAAAAATTCCCCGTTATATTTGAGAAATTTGTTAATTTATATTATTTGTAAAATTAATTTTCCAGGTCACGATGTGAGGGAAATAAGCGAAAGTCGAAAAATGTGTACGAGTGACAGTAATTTTTGTTTAAAGCCAAGAGACTCATCGACTGGAATTTTAGTGCTTGAACTTGGATTTTTTAATAATAAACCAGCAACAAAAATTTTATTATATCCAAAAACGGGCCGTAGACATCAATTACGTGTTCATTGTTTTTGCATCGGACACACGATAATAGGAGATTATACTTATAGTGGAAAACAAGATACCGAGCCTCATAGAACTTTTCTACATGCTTTAAGGTAAATTAAAATTTTTCAATTTCCCTTTTATATACAAAATGTTGGTGAATATGAAAATAAGCCAATAACTTAGTTATTATTTTTTTTTATATTACCTAGATATATTTTATTTTAATATTTACAAACTGCAGTAAAATTTCGATTTTACAGAATAATCCTTTTTACTGACGTCGAGAATTTAGACGTAAAAACAACCGATCCGTTCGATACTTCCATTTCTCAAAATAAATGGAAACCGTCAAAAATTGTTAGAACTTTAGACGAAAGTGCATTTACCGATATTAGTGAATTAGTGCAATCAGACTTAATTATTTAAAGAAAAAAAAAATTATGATATATGTATGTACATTTTTAAAGTGAAAATAATAACGACAATGACAAACTTACATATTTGCAATCCATAATTTACACACCGACTATTCCAATGTCCCGAATTTCATATTCGATCGTCTTTTGCGGTAAATAGGAAGAATGAATAGTATGCATAAATCGTCGATCATTTTCCCTCGACAACCAAATGGAATGATTAATTAAATTGCTCCAAATAATGCCTAAAGTTGGTACCTCCCCGTTTCCACTTGTGCTCAACGATTCATTACTTATTTTAGCTGATACCTATATGCAAAGAGAATTTAATTAAATATATTAAATTTTTTTCATCGCTTTAATTTTGAAGATTTATTTTACCTGATTAATGCAAATAATAGGTATATTATATTCACTCGAAATAGAATGTAATTGTCTGCCAATTTTTCGTAAACTTTTAGCTCTTATTTTCAATTCTTTTTCATTATATTCAGCTCTATAAGGTGCTGCAATTGAATCGACAACTAGTAATCCTATTTTACGATGTTGCATGAGAGAGGGAACTTCTTCGTAAATACATTCTTCTAGTTTCTCCTTTAAAGCAAAAGTAATTAAAAATTTCATAAATTTATTAAAAAAAGAACGTGGCAAGTTTAAAGAAAATTTTTCAAATTATAAAATAATAGAAATTATACCTTTATGGGAACATGTTGGATAAATATCTCATCAGCGCTAATAGAATATTTCTTGGCAATGTGTGACTTATTCAATAATTCGTATAAACGTTTTGATGGAAAGACAGCTTCCGTACAAATGTATATTGCACCTGAAAAAATTAACATTAAAAAAAAAATTTATTAAAAATGAAACAAATTGTATAAAAGTAGCACTTAAAATTATTAAATTACCAGAAGGTAAATCTTGAGGCATTCTTGGTATTTGAACAGTGAGACATAATTGAAGAGCTAATTGCGTTTTTCCAGTTCCAGCTTGTCCATAAATTTGAGTAATTCCTTTTCGAGAAAATCCTCCTCTCAAAGCAGAATCAATTTTTGAGCAACCACTTGTTAAAAACGATTCATTTTGCAAATGTGTTAAAGCAGTTGTAGCTAAAATAATATCAATTAATATTCATTACAAGTTTCAATGAAAAAATGATATATCGAAAGTGTTTAATTTTCAATAAATTAAAAAAAAATACATACCAAACAGATCCAATTCTTCTATCGATGTGCTCATTCTCTTTTGTTAATATATGTATATGAATTTCAAACCATACACTAAAACAGTAAAATTAAATTACAATTAATTATGTTAAAGCTAAATTAATTGCAAGTTAACTAAATTATAGTTTAAAAGAATTGTTTGAAAATAAACGTAACTATTTGTAAATTGAGATAACTTACGTGTGGAAAATATTTTGGAGCCGTTAAAAATAAATTCCGGTTAATAGAAAATATGACACAACACCCTTGATAAATGACAAATATAAAAGACACAGACAAGCCAAAGGTCTAATTAACTTGCCAATGTTGTTGTGTATAATTAAAAATGTATTTAATTAAATCACGCGAATAAAATTTACACGATTTACATGCCAACTTTGAGGTTATGTTTCAAAATCTTTATTTTAGCCATTTTAGCTTGCAAATTAATTGCTTCATGGTATAAAACATCAACTAACATATTTTTTTCTCTACTGTTGTTGTCTTTTTGTTGAATAAACAACACATTATTACTTCAGTAAATAAAAAAAACACACTCACTGACAATCTCATAAAAAAGCGTATAAAACGTATTTCCGCGTATTTTGCATAAAAATATTACGAACACAAGGGTAATTTTTTATGGAATCAAAAAAAAAAACTTATTTATTTTAAACATTCTCCAATGGAAAAATTGAAAAGAATGGAATATTTTTCTCACTGGCCAATGAAATCTTAAAGTGGATTTGAATGATTGGTGGAATTGTAAAATGGCGGGTATTTTTGTGTCGCTGTGTTTTGTAAATTCGCCTTAAGCATTGAAGTTGGCAGTTCGGAAAACCGTTTGAAACTGATTGGTGAATTTGCGTGCAATGAAATTTTCGTGTGCCATGCTTTATAATATTTTCTATAGTGATTTAAAATAAAAAGTTTTGACAAGACCACCGCATTTTACGACTAATAAGGACGCTAATTAAAGTGAAATCATGTTTCGAACAAAATTGGACGTTGATCGCCACGTTCAAGACGTATTTCGGAAGTTGAAAGATGAGAGCGAGGTAAGGTTATCCTCCATGGACGTAAGCCAAAGCATTTTAGCTTTAATGCCCAGGCTATATAACGTACAATATTATTTTTATATACAATACTTATCATCCCTTTAATTTAATAATAATTATAGATGCCACATCTTTCTCAAGTAATATTTCACGTGAAAGCCTTCTCAAAATTCATTAATTTTCTATATTTTTAACCTGTTATTTTTTCGCGCTCACCTTGAGTCATAATTAAAAATGCTTTGATAACAGATGTAATCCAACAATGAGAGATAGCTACCAAAAAGCTATTATTTAACAACGGAAGGAACATAAATAACATTATTTTATGTCTGAAAGCTGCGATGATGGAGTCATTTTTTATTGAAAATCCACTTTTCAGGTTATGTTCCTTCCCGGGCATCTCGTTTTTTCATTGCTTGTCTTTTTGTATATATATAGAATATTGTATTGAAAAGATTGCTTACAGTTTGACCTTGCCAAAAATCATGTCAAAATTAATAACTTAATTCTCTATGCATAAGGAGAATAAATATCTGTGTAAACTTTATTAAGGTCTTTTTTACAATTTATTCACTTTTCGAGATATTGAAAATCTTATTTAAAACTTAGCATTTTAATCTATCGTTTTGTCATTTATCTAACAAGAATTATTAACTAATTGTTTGGTAAATTTTCAGAGAAATCTCCGTTGTTACAACATTGCCAAATTATATTTCCAAGTTGGAGATTATGAATCTGCAAAAAGATATGTCTCGAATTATTTGGAAGTCCGGACAGAGTCAGCGGGAGCACATAAACTTCTTGGCCAAATTCTTGAAGCTCTTGGACATAAAGAGGACGCTCTTTCTCAATATAAAATTTCTCTCGAACTTGAGAGCAGACAAGAGGACCTTGTACTAAAAGGTAAATAATTTAAACCAATATTATCAATCATTATTGACAAGAAAGAATATTAATATAAACACTTTTTTCAGTTTGTGAATTGCTTGCTGACATGGACGTCGGAGTTGATGTTAATAGAGCCAGATATTGGGTCGAAAGAGCTGACAAACAATTTCCACACCATCCTGTAGTTTTTCAACTGAAGGAAAAATTGCTTACTCTGGACAAACCTAATAACGACGGTGAAGATCTAAAAGCATTAATATCATGTAAGTGAAATTAAAAATTTTATTTTTTATGAATAATAAAATGTTTATTAAAGAATAAATTTAATTGTGTTAAGGATAAAAAATAATTAATAGTAAATAATTTACAGCTGAATTGTCCGTGCGACCAAAAGATGTGCAACTACGTGTCAAATTATTGAAACATTTCATGGAGAAGAATAAACTTGACGAAGCGTATAAACATGCTTTTGAATTTGAAACAACCCAATTCCATCGAGACGATTTTGCTTGGTATCAAGTTTTATGTGATTTATTAACAAAATGTAAAGGTCTCAGAAAACACGACTGGTCATTTTGGGTCTTTTATATTTCCGCATTGGAGAGATTTGTTGCTCTAACACTCAAAGAGCAGGGCAGCATTTTAAAGAAATCTATTTCTGAAGCAACTCAAGCTTTATTCACGTAAGTTACAAAAGAATTTTCTCTTTTCTTTCATTCATTCTAATTTCAATCATTTATTTATTAACTTAATTCTATATTTTCAGTTTTGATCAATCTTTGTATGAAGCAAAAACACAAAATTTTTCGACAAATCCAATTTTTATGGAGAACATGTTTACACACATGTGGGGACAATTGCATTTCCATATGGCGTGTTTAATTTTACGAAAAACTAAACGCGAACAAGGAAGTTGGAGCGAAGCGGGACGTTTGTGCGCGCCACTATTTCTAACTGCATTACATGTAGCGCCTGTTGATCCCACATCACCTTGGGCTGTGCATTTGAAAAATGAGAGCAAAAATCAGGTGCATTTGTGGTACAAGGATGGTTCATATCGTTGCAGTCAGGCTTGCCACGTATTACAGGATTATGCGCGCGATGAACCCAATCGTCTCTTGGAGAAAATTGATAAATTCTCCACAGGTGCTTGGCGAGAACGAATTTTTCAAAGAATTTTTATCAGCAGGCTACATTCAGAGAATAAAACATCCTATTTTGCAACTCATAAAGTAGCGAATTCTCCTTTAAGACTTTCCTCTCAAAATGAACTTAAAAAGTATGACGAAATATCCGAAGAAGTGTGGCCAGCCTCATTACATCATCAAGTTTGGCTTGGTATTACAAATCGTCCACGAAATTCGACGAAGAAAAATTGCCTTTATCCACATCAGACATGTCATCTATTTCCAGAGTTACAATTTTCCACTTACAATATTAATCAAAGTGCTCCTGATTCCTTGAGTCGGCTCGATATTGACTCCTTTTTAAATGCAGCGATTTTGTGTAGTTTCGTCACAATTGAAGAGCAACAGCGCAGTAATTTTTTAAATCCCGAACGATTACCAACTTTACCTGCTGATCTTACCAACACATTGTGCTCATCAGTCCAGGAGAAATGGTGGTATAATGCTTATAAAATGTACCGCAGGCAAGACGTGACCATGAACGATATGGGAGAAGTCCGACAAGAAATTCAACGTGGTTTGGAAGTTATACGTTGTATTGGCAATCATGGACTGCATCCAAATATTTTAGTTCATCTTGCCAGAATATTTCACTATCGAATGAAGGAATTAATCGCCAAAAATCCAGAACACAGTGATATTCCAGCGCTTGAGGCACGCTGTGAACTTTATTGGTCAACTGCCATTCCACTACTCGAAAGATTGCAGAATAATCAAGTTATTCGTACAAGTAACAATAAAATTTTCGACTATCAAGGCAAAGATATGAGCAGATCCGAATTAACAAAAGCAATGGAGGAAGGACGATTACTCCTCGTACAGAAACTGGTTCGAAATAAAGAATACGAGCGAGCAATTGATGGACTGCAAGTACTCAAGTGTCCAGAAGCATCTTTTGAGCAGGGAAAGATTTACAAAGAACTTGCTGACGATCTCGTCAAGTCCCTGCCAAAGGAGAGTCTCACATCGGAAACAAAATCCCAAAATGGAATTCTTTTAACAAAAGCTCGCAGTTGCTTCTATTTAACACTCGATCGTCTCCGTAGTCCTGAAATTGATAGCAAGCATCCTCTTAATTCAGAACTCGTCACTTACATTGCCGAAATTGAAAACGAATTGAAGAGAATTGAACCCGATTTGTCGCGAAATGGAATTAGTAGACACGATTGTGATGCATTATCTGAGGACAGTTATTCATCAGCGCACAGTAATGAGGAAATTCCCGTGACAAATACCTCCATTGGTTTGGAAAATACTATGCCCTTTTTACAAACACCGCATAGAAATACTCACCGTACACCAAAACAATCGAGTACACCTTGTCGAATTCCCAATCAAGATGTCCTGGAATTATCGAGAAATCGAATTGAAGCTCGACCCAGTCCAGAGAGACTTGATGCACAAATTCGCCAACTGTTGCACATCAAGGACAATATTGTTCAGACAGTTATGGATCAGAATAAGGCCCTTATGGAATCAAATCAAGTCATGATGGATAAACTCGAGGAACTTAGGAAAGAAGTCGCGGAATTACGATTAGAAACGCAAAAGCAAAAACCTCCGGTGGCTAATCAAAATCTAGAGGAAGATCTCTATTTTCTAAACGATGAGGATTATGGTGAGTACAATTATCAGAATACAACGGCTCAACAACCACAAAATACATCCATGGCTGGAAATATTTTCGCTCAATCGCCAAGACATCCATATCCAAATATTGTTTATCCCTCGGCGACTCTGCAAGGACAAGCAATTGGTTACTATCAAGGTACATTGCCATTCAATGATCCCAATCATCATCTACATTCGTCACTCTACGCGGCTAATGTTTATCCCGTACCACCGGTTGCACAAATGTATCCCCGTCTTCCCGTTGATTCATTAAATCCACCATTGAATCAAATTCCAAAAATTACCGACAGTATTTTGCAACAGGCACTCTTTAATCAAGTGCCACCGCAAATTGCCAATTTGCCCGTTCAACAGGTGCCAATGATGCAAAAAATTGAACCACCAAAAGTCGAACCACCGAAAGAGGTGACAATAAAAAATGTCCCTGTGAATAAAGCACCACCTGTGAATGTTGTCATTACATCGTCAGACACATTGCCAACAACGGTTCCATCAGTTCAACCAGTGATGAGTGTCACAATTCCACCTCAACATCGATTGGGAACAACTCCAACGACTGTATTTCCAGGCGCAATACCTCATAGTTATCAAATTTCGATGCCATTACAAGCGACAATTCCAACAACTGTAAATCTTCCACCATTAGCCGCAACACTCACCGTCTCAACATCAATGAATAAATCCATTGAAAATGCAAATACAAGTGTACAATCAACTAGTTCATTGAATAATTCCATCGAAGTTTGCAATGAACCGGAGCACGATCCAATTCCCGATTTTGTTCCAATTATTCCCCTACCTGAGGAGGTGATCGTCACAACTGGCGAGGAAAATGAGATGACATTATTTAGCGCGAGGGCAAAACTTTTCCGATTCGTTGAAAAGGAATGGAAGGAACGTGGCATTGGTAAAGTGAAATTATTGAAAAATGACGAGGGCAAAGTTCGTCTCTTGATGCGTCGCGAGCAAGTGCACAAAATTTGTGCAAATCACATGCTAACGAGAGAAATGGAACTGTCACCAATGCCAAATAACAATAAAGCGTGGATGTGGGTTGCAAATGATTTTGCCGACGAGGAAGTACGATTGGAAAAATTGTGCATAAGATTCAAATTAGAAGAGGAGGCACAATTGTTTAAAGAGAGCTTTGACAGTGCAATTAAATCATTGCCAGAGTCACCACAAAAAGCGAAAAAGGATACCAAGAAAGTGGAGAAAAAAGAAACGACGAAGGCCAAACCGGAAGCAAAGGCAGATAATTCGGTTATTAAACTCGGTGGTTTATCATTTACTTCTGAACCGGTTCTGCAAAAAGCTCCCGCTGAAGAGGAGAAGAAAATTCAAAAAGAAGAACCACCAAAAGTTAATCCATTTGCACAATTTTCTTTCGGTAAAACAAGTTTTGGTTCGCCGAGTACAACATCTCAACCACTTGCCATTTCGTTTGTCAAAGCCACTGATAATCAGCCAGAATCTCCACAAACTGGTAAGAATGTTTTATAATTAATAGGAATATTTTAAAAATTGAATCAGTTTTTTGATTCTTTATCAAGAAACTGAATTTTATTTGATTAATAAAATATTCAACTAGTTTTATATGACAATTTCAGGAACTATATTTGGAGGTGCCAAGACTTTAAGATTTCCGAGCGGTTCCTCAACTAACAGTCCGGCAGCTAATACTGGTAAGTTTAAGTTTTTTTACTGTTCTTTTAATTTCCAACCCAGAGAAATAATAACGAACAAAAGTCAAATTTAATATGTATGGTATTTAATTTTAACGAATTAAGTTCAAAATTAGATATGAAATTTAATCCTAAAATATCAACGAAAGTTCTTTAATTCAATAATTGTTAATAAATTATCTGCAGATGAAGACGTAAAAGGAAATGAAGAAGCTGAAATTGCCGATGGAGAAATGTCCGTATTCTCACAAAAAGCTAGTCTTATGCATTTAAATAATAGCACCAACACTTGGGAAGATAAAGGATCTGGCCAAGTAAATGTAAGTAGAAAGAATTTTTATGTTTTACAAAAAAAATTACTCCTCTTTCTTAATTCTAAATTTTTTTTCTTCTTCTAGGTATTATTTAATATGAAAACAATTAAAATGCGCTTTTTAATGTTGAATACGAATAATTCGAAAATTTGCTGTAATCAACAAATATCGGGCGATATGAAATTTTCATTTAGAGCAACCAGTGACACAGTCATCACTTGGGTCATTCCCAATGAAAAAACTAAGAAGCCAGAATCATTCGCTATAACCTTCAAAAGTCAAAAATTGGTAAGGGCATTTTGAATATTAATTTTTTTATTTTATTTCAACAAATTATTAAAATATTTTTCCTATTTTCCAAATTAAAGGCGAAAGAATTTTTGGAGTCAGTGCAAAGTTATCAGCAAACATTGGAGAAAAATGCAAATGCCACGGTTGAAAGTAAGCCGGCGGAAAAATCTAAAGAACCTCTGTCAACTTTATTCAAACCAACAGTTGGCAGTTGGGAATGTAAGGCGTGTTACATTAGAAATAATGCCGATCAAGCGATATGTATTGCTTGTAATACACCGGCTGTTGAGAAAAAAATTGAAACAAAATCAACGGCTCCTGTTGTACAATCTGGACAAAAACCACTTTCAGAATTATTTAAGCCCTCAGTTGGTTCATGGACCTGTCAGGGATGTTATATGGTTAATAAAAGCACTGATCAACATTGTCCAGCGTGTCAAGCACCGAAAGATCCGTCATTGACGTCAAAACCAAAGCCAACAACCGTTATACAAACACAAGTCACTTCAGGACAAAAACCACTTTCTGAATTATTTAAACCCGCTGTTGGTTCATGGACCTGTCAAGGATGTTACATGGTTAATAAGGGCAACGATCAATATTGTCCAGCGTGTGATTCACCGAAAGATCCATCAATGCCGCCAAAACCAAAGACAAGTGGTTTCAGTCTTAATACTGACGTTTCAACTTCAAGTCCATTTAGTTTTGGATTTCCTCAAACAAACACTGAAACTACATCCAGTTCACCTGCAACGAGTGCTTTCTCATTCTCTTCATTAAGCACCACTAAACCTAAGGGTAAATTTCACAAAATTCTTTAAATTTCAAAATTTTCTTAAATTCTAAATCTCTAATTATTTTTCTCGTAAATTCCAGGATCTGGTGATGCGATCAATTCAACAATATCGACAATATTTGGCGGTGGTAAGAAAACTGAACCAATCAGTACTAATTTCACATTCGGTATTCAACCGCGTCCAACAACACCGCCAAATACAACGAAGCCATATGTTTTCGGTTCGCCTGGAAAATCATTTGACTTTCAATTCAGTGCAAAACCAAGTGTAAAATCACCAGGTGGTGGTGGTGGCGGCGGCGGCGGTGAAACAAGCGAGGACGAAGTTGTCGAAAGTGATGACATTTATTTTGCACCAGTAATTCCCTTGCCGGAGAAAATTGATGTGAAAACAGGCGAGGAAGACGAGGAAGTTATTTATAGTCATCGAGCAAAACTCTTTAGATTCGACGCAAACACTAAAGAATGGAAAGAGCGTGGTCTTGGCGATATCAAATTACTGAAGCACTGTCAAACAAAAAAATTACGATTAATAATGAGACGTGATCAAATATTAAAACTCTGTTTGAATCATGCTTTAACATCGGACATTGATATATCAGTAAGGGACGAAAAAACATGGACCTGGTCAGCGGCTGATTACAGTGAAGGGGAAATTGACTATTCACAATTTGCCTGCCGTTTCAAAACACCGGAAATAGCGAAAGAATTCAAAACATCAATAGACAATGCACTATCGGGCAAAAGCAACAAATCGAAAATAAATACTACCCAAGATGTTGAAATCGTTTATGAGAAGAAAGTATCACCACAGGAAATTGAAGAGGCAAAGAAATTAAAATTACCGGAAAATTTCTATTCTTATAAATATAATGAAGATTGTCCCGGTTGTATTGGTTGTCAGGAACCAGAAATTCCTTTATTCGATACTAAACCCAGTGGAAGTGTAATAAAAGCTCTTGATTTAAGCAAATCAGAACAAAAGACTTTCGAAAAAGTGGAACAATCGAAAATTAGTACACCATCAGTCTTCAGTTTCTCAGGATCGACAAATAAGCCAAGTGGTGGATTTTTCGGTAATTTATCAACAACTACTACTTCTGGTAAAGTGGAAACACCATCAGTTGAGAAAGCGACAACGAATTTATTGTTTGGTAGTCCTCTAACACAATCGACAATTGAGAAGAAAAATGACGATTCATTGCAAAAAGTATTAGAGAATCAAAGTATATGCAGTCCCACTACTAAACTTCCAACATCAACAGCTGCGGCTACATTCAGTTTCGCCGACGCCTCGAAAACGAATTCTGCTCCAATTTTCGGCTCGAAACCATTCTCTAGTTCGATATTTGGTGGAAATAGTTTTGGCACTTTGCAGAAAACTACGACGACAACATCAACAACAACGACAGCAACAACTCCTCCTAGCTCATTGGGAACGAAAAACACTGAAGAGGCAGTGCAAAATAAATCATCTACATTGTTTTCAGGTTTTTCGCCAAATAAAACAACAACAACAGCATCAGCAACTGCAACAACGACGACGTCGACAATATTTGGAAATACAACAATGACAACACCGACATTGTTTGGAAATACGACAGCTACAGTATTTGGTAGTTCAAAAACTCCAGAGACAGTATTTGGTAGTTCAAAAACTCCAGAGACAGTATTTGGAAGTTCAGCGACGTCAGGACTTTCGTTTTCCGGTTTGAAAAATGCCACACCTACCAGTGCGACTTCAACACATGGATTTGGTACTACACCAATTGTATTTGGTGGTTTTGGAACAGGAACGACTAGCAGTATTTTTGATAAACCAGCGGACAATACGTTTGGCGCAAAGAAAACTGATGTAGTGCCCGAGAAAATTAATTTCCTTCCAACCGATAATGTGGCTTCATTCTCGACACTTGCTGCTCAGAGTGATCAAAACGCTTTCAAAAAAGGTGTGTTTTTTAAAAATTATTTTTGTATTAATTTTTACTCTTATGGGAAGGATTTTTTATTTGTGAAATTATTTAAGAAAATTTCTATTTTATTCAAATTGCAAATTTTGTAAATTCTATTTTTATTAATAATTACTTGAATATTCATTTATTTCTCTAGGATTAATATTGAAGTACTTTAAATATAATTATCTACACTAATGATTGTATTATTGCAGATCCAAATTTCGCTTTCGAAGGAGCTGGTTCTTCAGTGTTTGGCTCAAAATTCCTAAATACCAACAATACATTAAATACTTCGAAGAATAATGCCAATGTTTCGAAACAGGACGAAAATGACAACGAGGAAGAAGGAGATGAAAATGAGCAAGAACATGATCCTCATTTTGAACCCATCATTCCTCTGCCTGATGCTATTGAAGTGCGAACTGGAGAAGAAGACGAAGAAAAAAGTAAATTTTCATTTTTCCTATTCAATTTCAATTCTAACTTACGATAGATCTTTCTCATTAATAAATATATTAATTTTATTATTAATTAATATACAACATTAATGATTGATAATTCGTTTTCATCTTAATTATTATTATCATTATTTTAATAAACCAGACTTTAAAAATTTTTTAAGAATAACAAATTAATTTTTTTTTATAATTTTTTATTTTATTGTTGTATTTTTGATTTTATTGTTGTAACAAACCTTAATTATTTTCGTTTCAGTGTTCAGTCAGAGGGCGAAATTATATAGATTCGATTCAACAACAAAAGAATGGAAGGAGAGAGGTGTGGGTGAAATGAAAATTCTTCATCACGTAGAAAATGGCACTTATAGAATTTTATTACGTCGTGAGCAGGTACACAAAATTGTTTGTAATATGTTATTAAATGCTGATTTGGACTTTGAGCCATTGCAAACATCAGACCGAGCATGGATTTGGGCTGGTATAAATCATTATGATGGTGAAGCGAATCTCGAGAAATTGGCTGTGAGATTTAAAAATCCAGAATTAGCTTCACAATTTAAAGAAGCAATCGACAAGGCTCAACAGGCTCTTCGGGAAAGACCAAGCACCAAGCAAGGTAGTTAATTCCCATGAATTTGTTTCGTGAAAAAACTTTTCATGGTTATATACCTTTGCTTTAAAAGTGTGTCATTCTTTTTCTTTTCTCCTTTTTTTTTAAATACACGTATTCTATTTTTTTAAACGTATATTTTATTTTCACACATTTGTAATATTTTCGTTTCTCTCCTGAAAATATGAGGAAAAAAAAAGTTGTTCATTTACTTGAAAACATGGACGTAAAAAAGAAAGTAATCGCCTAGAAGTTATATATTTTTTTTGTTGATAAAGTGGGATTATTTTCGATATTGTAAAGTACTAGTTTTTTTTAATTAATTCGATTTTTCTTAATTTGAATTAAGATTATAATAGGGAATTTTTATTTTTTATTAATAGACCTAAATGGGCAAGGAATGATTGTTATTTTCTTCTAATTAATTTCTATTTTTTCATTTTCCGGCTCGATAGTAGACAAAAGAATTATAAACTTTGTCACCTTTTTTATATTATTCTTTACAATGATTTGTTAATTATAATTGATTGATTTAAATTCTTTTTTAAGTTCCTGTACATTCAAAAGAAATAAAAATTTGTGTATCACATTAAGTTTGGTGTTTAAATTACGAAAAAAAAAGAATCTTTTTTTCTTTAAATTTCATTTCTTTGAAGTTTTTAAAAGAAATGACTGTGTGTTTTCTTTATATGAATTCCTTGTGTGTAAGTAAAATTTAAGTCTATAAAATGTCCCTTAATCATTTCGGTTTATGGGGTTTTTATAAACAAATACTATTATTCACATTACATAATTTGTCTCATTTATTATTACATACTGTAGTTTTTTTTTATTTATGGTGAAAAAAATTGAAAAATATTACCCTCTGCAATTTATTTTTGCAGTAAAAGAAAATGTCAGTGACTTGACTGATCAGGAAAAATATGATCATGATGAGGAGGAGGATGATGATTACGTGGAGGAAGGTGATGAGGAGGAAGATTTTGATGGTGAGGAAGTTGAAGAGGAAGAGGAAGTTTCTTACATGTTTGAAAAAAGAGCCACATTGTTTACACAAAATCAAGATCAAACGTGGACAAATCTTGGAATGGGTTACTTAAAAATTTTCTACGATTCGGAAATTTTTGCCGCTCGAATTATTATGGAAGCTGATAATACTGGTGAAATTGTTAGCAACACTATTATCAGTATTGATACTTCTATGCAGGTACGTAAATTATAATATTTTTTCTAATAATTTATTTAAAAATTAAATATTTATTATTATTATTATTTCTTTTTTTTCCTAAAATAACAAAGAATTATAATTTTTAAAGGAAATGTATGATAATTCTGAATAAGTCCTTTGAAGAATAATTAATTAATAAGTTCATCGTGTTTAATATTTTAAAATGATGCTAATTAATAATTTTTATTTCTCAATTTTAAGGTAATTGGAAAGGAGTGCATGTGGAAAGCTTACGATTACGTATTGAATCCACCGAAGAGACGAATATTAAAAGCCGCTTTTTCATCAACACATGGCGCAGAAGAAATGTACGTCAACTTCGAAGATGTAAGGAATTCTTTTATATTTAATTCTCAAAATTAAACCAATTTTCCAATATTCTTTATTTTATTTATTTTACAATACGAAATAAAAATAATGAATTCTTTCTTATTTTAGGGTCAAGATTTTGCGAAAGGAGCCGTAATAAGGGATCTGCCAGAAATTTACATTCCGGACGAAGAATAAAAAAAAATAAAGAAGATGGCAT
>JUFY01023427.1:0-32413 GCA_001855655.1 Leptopilina clavipes | reverse complement strand
ATTAATTATGAAACTTTTTGTGATGAATTACGTAGTTGATTATTTATGAGTAAGTTTAATAATTTTTAATGTATAGATAATTTTACTTCTCTTACGATTGATTTGAATATTTTGTTTGTAATTTCGTTTCATTCAATTCTACTTTTTATCATAAAAAAAAAGAGAAAAATCCTCAGGAAACTTAATTGTTAATTAATTAGCTTTTCATTAATGAATGAGGGCTCAAGGAAAAGTTATCTATATTATAAATCGGCAATAATAATAAAAAAAGAAAACAAAAGGAAAAATGGAAATATTATTCTTTTCGTGAGAAGACGATCGCCAAAAATTTTATTCATTGGCCCGTGATAATCCTGTTTAAATTAAGTTAAATTTTATTTATTAAATAATAGAAATCTGTATAAATTATTTTACGAAACTTTATTATAAATTTCGCAAACTTATTATAAATAAAGAGGATTTCCTAAACATAAATTGACTCGTTTTTCTTTATTTTTTTTCAACTCTTTTGTGCAGTTTATTTTTATTAAAAGTTAGAAATGAAATAAAATATTAAAAAAAAATGTTTTTTTTATATTTTTTTAATATTTAGAGGACTAACTTTTTATAGATGCTGTACTTGATGGACCACTTCAATTGAAACCAGTAATTTTTTTCTAAAATAGATTGAAAAATATCAGTTTATTGTTATATGCATTTACTAATAGTTTTTTCATTTTTTCAAATTTCTTGAAATAGGTTTTAAAAAATGAAAGTTTCGAGTTGAACCCCTCCACAAAATTTCTCTCCCCCTCTTGGTGAACTTTTCCAGGTGGACTTTGAACCTTGTTCGTCTGATTGTACAGTCCACCAGCTAGACTTATGACGTGCACACTGAGATAAATAGTGAAGGCTCGTCTGAATTATTTTATTTTATTTTAAATTTTAGTTGCATGTCCTTCGTGTTAAAGTAAAGTTCAATTGGAAAAATGTCTGTTTCAGTTAAAGGTATGAAAATAAACATTTTTATTTTTTAATATATATTTTATTTAGAACTTGTTTTTTGTTATATTGTGTATATAGATATATGTATATATGCAATATTGTATTAACAATAAGCAAGTTTTAAATAAATACTTCAATTGTTTCAGCGCAAATAATTTTTGCTATTGATCAATTTTTTTATCCATAATTTTTTTTTAATTGTTTTATTATTAATAATTTAATTTATATGTAAATGGATATTGTATAAAAAAAAGAATTTTGCATACATATTTTTCTTTAAAGTTTATTTGAAAAATTAAATATTTGTTTTTATTTAACAAATATGAATGTTATTTACTTTAAATAATATTAATATTAGTGTGAAATAATACGAAGTGAAAATAATTAGTAAATAATAATGTAATATTAAATATACTCTTTTTTTTAAATATTGATTGATATCAAATGGTGACTTGCATCTTTAATATCCAGTTCATGTTTCCTAATTTAAAGAATGTTAATTGGCATTTATTTTTAATACTTACAAAGGTCAATGAAATTCATTGGTTTTATCACCCATTAAATAATCTCTTCATTTACAATTTAATTGTTGTGAAATTATTCATTATTTTGTTTATAAATTGCTTATACACTGTTTTTCATCTTTTAATAGTCATTTATAAAAAATAAATAAATAATTCCACAATTATTTTTGTTTTGAAAAAATTATTTACACCATCACTTATTTTTGCTGTAATGAAGAAAATTTTTCATATCTAATTTGCAATTTATTGGTTTTTAAGGAGTTTATATTGTTAGCGCAAAGCGCACACCATTTGGAAAAATGGGTGGAATGTTTTTAAATAAAAGTGCAACAGATTTGGCGGTTGTTGCATCAAAAGCAGCGATTGAAGCTGCGGGAATTCGGCCCGAAAAAGTTGATAGTGTTGTCTTTGGCCATGTGTTAATGGTTCGTATCTGAAAATTTAAAATAAAAAAGAATTATTAATTTCAAAATTGAAAATAATTTTGTAAATTTAATTTTACAGAATTCTTCATCTGACGGCGCCTTTTTACCTCGTCATACTCTTTTGAAATGTGGAATCCCTCTGGATAAGCCTGCTCTTGGTGTGAATCGACTTTGTGGATCTGGATTTCAATCAATCGTCAATGGCCTTCAGGTAATTTAAAATTTTGTAATTAAATTAATCGAGTATTAATTATTAAATTAACATTAAAGAATTAATTATAAAGAATTAATTTTTACCTTTCAGAGTATCCTGGTTGGAGAATCGAAAATTGTTGTAGCTGGTGGAACTGACAATATGAGTCAAGCTCCATTCGTTGTGAGAAATGTGAGATTTGGAACTGCCTTGGGACAAAAATATGAATTTGAAGATTCCCTTTGGCTCGGTCTTATTGATTCGTATTGCAATTTACCAATGGGTGTTACTGCCGAGAAACTTGGTGCAAAATTCGGTGTCACAAGGGACGAAGTTGATCAATTTGCTCTTCGAAGTCAGCAATTATGGAAAGACGGTGAGATTTGATTTTTATTTCATTTTTGATAATATTGAATTCACTATGCGGTTCGAAATTAAATTTTTCTCTAAAAAAAATGAATTCAATTAGTTTTTCTATAAAAAAGGGAAAAATAATGTTCTTTATATGTAAAAAAATTGTTGAATTTGTTACAGCTCATGACAATGGTCGATTCAACAATGAAATTGCCCCCGTAACTGTCAAAGTAAAGAGACAAGAAGTATCCGTTGATGTAGATGAACATCCACGTCCGCAAACCAAAATTGAAGATCTCAAGAAACTCTCTTCAATTTTCCAAAAAGATGGTCTAGTCACCGCCGGTTCAGCATCTGTAATTTAATACTTTTAATTATTATTTTTCAATTTTTTTTTAATTATCTTTTCAAATTTTCTCAAGTATTCTGTTTATTTTAATTTACTTTCAATTCAGCTTAATTTGGAAAATTACTAAAATATTGAGAGGATAATTATTCAATTAATTATAATTTGTTTATTGAATTAAGTTTTATATTTCACTTTTTTTAGGGAGTTTGTGATGGAGCGGGAGCAGTTGTTCTTGCCAGTGAAGAGGCTGTGAAGGCAGAAAAACTTCAACCCTTGGCACGAATTGTGGGATATTCGGTGGTTGGTGTCGATCCAACAATTATGGGAATTGGACCATCGCCGGCTATTAAAAATTTACTCAAGTTAACTGGAAAAACTTTAGACGATATCGAAATTATTGAAGTAATTTTTTACCTATTTGTTTCGGTTTTTTAATACTTTTACCTAGTTACTAATTGCTTCCGTCTTCTACTTTTCAGATTAATGAAGCTTTCGGAGCACAAACTTTGGCTTGCGCTAAAGACTTACACTTGGACATGAAGAAATTGAACGTGAACGGCGGTGCAATTGCTTTGGGACATCCTCTTGCTGCTTCTGGTTCAAGAATCACAACACATATTGTACATGAACTCAGGTAAATTTTATTTGCGATTTTAAAAACAAAATTGTATCAAGAAATACAAGCAAATAATAAATTCAAATTTTCAGGAGAAGAAAAGCCAAATTTGGTATTGGTTCAGCTTGCATTGGAGGAGGACAAGGCATTGCAATTATGATCGAAGCTCTTTAACAATTTATTTTTTAAATTTTAAAGTGAAATAGTTTACGACTTTACTCGTTTCTTTTGCTTTTTGCAAATTCGTCTATTTTTTCTACTTACTAAAGTTACGAGACAATTTTATAAATAATTTTCTATCCAATTTTTAATTTTTAGCAAGTCATGAATTATTTTTTATAAATATATTTCTATATTTCAAATATATATCGTAAATAATAATTACAAAACATGATTTTTATATTCTTACATTGAGTACAATTTTTACGTTTACATTTTTCTGATTCTTTGAAGTATTTAAATTTTAAAATATAACTGTTATTACTAAATATTTTAATTTGTTTTTTATATCCATCGAAGTGAAGAAGTTTTGCAAAATAGAAGAATCAGAGGAAATAATATAGAAAAGTTGACAATATTTTTTTTCCTCAAATTATTCTTTCTCAACAGATGAATTAAGAGCAATTTGATTTTCATCGAGAATTTGTTCTCTCTCATTTTTTAAAATTTCAGATAAATATTCATCGCGAAGAAAACATCTCAAGGGTTTTTGAACAACATCGGCGACAGTTGCTTTAAAATTATTGGCAATATGGAAATTAGTGAATCGACAGGCAATCAAGAGACTTTCAAGTTTGCCATTATTCATTTCCACGTATCCTCTCCAAATGCATGAATTTTTGTCCTTTATTTCCAAATTTAAATTACTGGCTATTTCACACTTGACGGTGATTGTTCCCTGAAATTCGTCACTAATTGCATAAATAAGCGTCTTCTGGAATTCTTGAAATTGTTTTACTTTTATGACTATTGAACCTGGAAGTGCTGTAAGTTTTTTCCATTCATTTAGAATTACGTCAAATTTATAAATATCGACTTTCGAATGAAATACTGATCCTTTGATAAAATCTGTTTCAGAAATATTATTCGCTCTGTATTTTGTAACATCGGATCCACTGAGCCAGGCAAGATCGACGTGCGACGGAAAATCGAGCACCAGAGCTGTGGATTTTTCTTCCAACTCCATTTCGAATAATTTCTTCAAAAAGTCCAATTCAAATTCATCGCACAATAGTTCCAAGGAATAATGTCCTTGGACGTCTTTCATCCGTTTTTCAAATTCCTCCAAAACTTGAGAACATTCAAATTCGGTTAACAGAAAAGAAGATGGTTTTACAGTTTCTTTTTTATCACCAACTCTCCACATAAATGATCTCGAATCTTTTTTCATTAATTCCAAATCTTGAGATAATTTACAAACGAATTCGGTTTTATTCGTTTTCATTGAAATCCAAATATTCGGTATATCTCCATTTCTCATTACTCGTATCGTTCCTTCGCCATTATTGTTCCATTTTTTCATTTTAGAATCAAAAAGATAGAAGATGCCTTTAAAGTCCAATAAAATTTGTAAATTGCTGGAATTTTCGATACACGTTGCCGAAGAAGAAATCGACAATGTTTCGATGATTTTATTTTTATTCAAATTATAAGCATGAAATGATGTACTGGGAAAAGAAAGATTATCGGTATTGTCAATTATTTCATATTCACCGGGAAAATTACATTCCAATGCAATTTGATTTTCTGCTAATTTTAAATCGAATTCCTTCTTAAATGTTTCACGCATATATTCATCACGAAATGTGCATCTCAAAGGTGCATATTCCTGGGCCTTTATTATTTCAATTCCAAAATTTCTGGCAATTTTTGAATTAATAAATCGACAACCAATCAATAGACTTTGTACGCTTTCGCACTTTTTATATCCTCTCCACATCCATGTTCGATTATCAAGTGCAATTAATTCGACATCATCTCTTGTTATAACGAGACTCACGAAATTTTCACTATTTTCTATTACAGTCAATATACTTTGTCCGTTATCTTCGATTACATCAATTTTCACCAATCCTAAAATTAGTTTTTTCCATTTTTTCCCAACATTATCGAATTCTCGAATTTCGGCCATGCAACGAAATGAATTTTTAATGTTATTGTAAAAATTTTGATAATATTTTCCATTTAATAAATCATCCCATGATGGGAAATTTGCTGATAGAGCACATTCTTTCTCGATAAGTTCTTCTTCGTGTGTTTTGCGAATAATCTCGAGGCGAAAATTAAGATTTTCAAAACCAGCTCTCTCGACAGTTTGAAGATTTTTGATAAAATTATGAAATGCAATTGCTGCTGTTTTTGTGGAAAATCGACAAGCAATGATTGTTGATTCATTGTAGTCGGATGATTTTGTTTTTTCATAAACGCGAAACATCCAAGTTTTTTCATCTTTTTCAAATAATTTAAAATCACGTGTAATTTTTCTTATTAAATGATAGGGATGTGAATCAATTTTTATTATCATTAATGAAGTTTTTGGTGGCTGTAATTTTTCAATAAAAATTGTACCTGAAACACTTTCCAACCATTCCTTGATTGAAAGATTGAAGACGAAGATTTCCAATTTATTTTCAAATGTCTCGTCAACAAATGGAACTTGTGATGATTCATTTGAGTTGGAGATAAATTTTCTAAATAGGCTCAACATCTTTGTTTTTTTTTAATATTTTTCCATTTTCTGAAATAGAAAAAAAATTATTTAATTAGTAATTTTATTTTCCAAATATTAGTGAATTAATTAATAATTAATAACAATAATAATAAATAATTAAGTAATTATTAATTAATAACATAATTAGAAATAATTTTTTCATCTTTAATTGTATATTATTATTATTTATAATAAAAATAATATTAATTATAATCTGTTGACAACTAAGCCAATTAAATGTAAATCTTATTACTTACCAATTAAAAATAAGTAGTAGTATTCAATCAGGAATTAATTTTATTACTGTAAGTTATTGTCTTCGATATATTGATCAGATATTAAAAGATTAATCCTTATCTAAAGTAAATTAATAAATCCTATTTATCACTGTGATAAGATTTTCAGTAGCGTAAATTAAGGCTTAAACACAATAACATTGCAAACGTATAATACTTAGGGTTTTACATCTATTTAAATCCAATAGTATTGGAATCATTGGTATTTTAATCAAAATTTATGTTCTTAATTATCCTAATTATAGCAATTAAAATAACACTTAATAACCATTTAATATTAATCTTCTTTGAATTCAAATTTTCCCACCTTTTCAAATAATCGACATTTTCTATCGAAAATCACGTATCGAGGTTCGATAATAATCGATAGAGTGCCCTCTTGTGGCGCTTTCGGGAGTTACTATTAAGTAAGAAGCACGCCAATCTATAAACGAATTTCTCATGGGTCCGCGCTCGACCAATCAGGTGCGGCAGGGAGTGAGTGAAGGCGATTGCGAAACGCTGCGCCGTCAGTATCATTTCGGATTTCGTAGAGTGAACATGTACATTATGCCACTCCCGGCTAAATGGTCAAATCGTTTCTGACTTATAATTCTTGTTGTTCTTGTTAAACAGGACCTCTAGTTTACCAATTTACAACTAAGGTTTATCAAAATATAAGAAAAAATAGTTAAAAATAATATTGACTAACTAACCGGTTAGTTTAATCGGGTATCCGTTTAATCAATTGCCGGTTTTGTAATTTTCCCTATATTGTCATTTCTGCTAAACAAATCGTTTGTTTTCCTTTTAATTCACTCGTTATTAATTCAAAGTGCCGTTTATTGGGTTTTTCTTCATGAAAAAAGTATATTTTTGCGAATCGTGCACTCATCGCAATACATTGTCCGCCATATTGGATTGGCGGCAAATAATTCTCAGTGTTTTCAATGCTAAAGAAAGCACAAATAAATTTGTTTTTTGTTAATTTTCGGCATTCGGGACGTAAAAGAAGTATTAAATAGTGGGTGGGAGTAATAATTTGACCGTTATTTGGGGAATTGTGCGAGGATTGGAACTTGAAACTTCGTTGTCGTTGCGGTGACATTCAGAGACGATCGCGCCAATTTTCTCAGAATTTCTTCAGTGTGTAGAACATTTTTTCAATTTATAAACAAGATCGTGAGAAGTGTTCATTGTTCAGACAGTTAAAATATATTAACTATGTCAATAATATATAAGACAATAATTAACTCGAACGTGTATTATTTGATTAAAAAAGTGTTTGTGTGTGCTTCTTGGAAAAAGTTGGAGGTTGTAGCAGAGCAGCTCAAGGTGGAAATTATGTACAAGCTGGAGGCAGGTAATGGTAAGTTTATTAAATTTTTAAAAATTATACTTGATTTTTAGGTTAAAAATTTGTTTTTTTAAATTGTGATACTAGTTGCTTAAATATATTGTTATTTTTTCCCATAATATAATAAATTCCAATCGAATACTTAGGGGCCTACTATACTAAAACAGGGTTGTATTTGCATTAATGTAAACAAACAGGGGCGTATACATTTTTAATCACCTATGTGAAAATCCTTTAAAATTTAATTGATTTAATAAAATCTTTTTATAAAAATCCTATTTCCTCAAGTATTTATTAACAATTTCTTTTCTTCACTTTTCAGGCAGTGAACCCAGTGTGTAACAGTCTACTACCGGTGAGTCGTATTTTTTAATTTAATCTTTAACCCTTCCTCTGGTCGAGGCGTATCGGGACTTTTTTCTCTTTTTTTATTTTAAATATAAATAGAAAAATACGCGTTTTTCGTAACGCTATAATGGGTGTCAAATTGTGTAATAGTGTTTGTGATTGAAATAAATTAATTTATTGATATTATTTATGGAAATAAAAAAGTAAGTGATTTTTATTTTATTTAAATTGTTAATATTTTACTATTTTTCATTATTTTACAAAATAATATGTTTAATTTTTTGTTCTTTTCAAAAGAACAGGCTTTCAAATTTTTTAATAGATTGTTGTTTATTCTTTAACTTTTTATTGTTTTTCTAATTTTTTCTTTTTTTACAGAAAATTTTTATGTTATACTGAAATAACTATTTTTCCAATTTAGATCGTTGCTTCTTCATATTATATTATTTTTCTCTTGGTATTTTTTTTTTTTTTACTTAAAGAAACTGTAAATATTTTGAATTTAAACTGTCATATCGAAAGATCGCTTTCGATACAATTTATCTCGATACTTACTTTTTATCGTTACTGTGGCAGGAGATTCAAATTTTATGTCTTACGTCTGTTACGTTACTTACGCTTTGTACGTATTATACGTAAAAGGCTTCCAATCAATTATTTTTTTCTGATTTTACTTCTCAAATCATTTAGAAAATTATAATTTTAATTAATTAAAATTATTATTTTCTATTTATTTATCAACAATGTGTTGTTTTTCCTTTTGTAATTGAAGTTATTTTGTTTTTAATGATACTTTTTTTAATAATAAAAACCTTGATAATTCCACCAATAACAGCGTGTGAAGTATACGCATGCGTTAATTTTTACCGGCATTTGTCGGACATTTTCTGTTGTTTTCTAATTATTTTTTTGTCAGACGCTTTACCTTGTTTATAGTTGATTAAGCTTCTTTATTTTCAATATTTCCCATTGAATCAGTGTACTTGAAAGGTTCGTACTTCAAATTATTAAAATACATGAATTCCTTTATCGATTGTGATTTTAAAATTGTCTTATAACATTCTTTTAATAGAATTATTTGAAACGGAAGTAAAGGTAACCTCCAAAAGTTGTAGTGCTACAAACAAAACAAAATATAGTTTCAATTTAATGTAAATTATTATTTCGTAACAATGAATGAAATATTTAATAATCTCTCATATATATTTTATCATTATTGATGATCAATTTTTTTGAGTTTTGATTGAGTTTTGCAAATTATTTTCTATAGTCAAAATTAATATTTAAGTTGGTATAATTTAAATTATTATCTAAAATTTTATTATTTGGATAGAGAAGTGGCATTTGTTAAATTTAATAAAGTTGATTTATCAATTTGTATATGTTACTATTTATAATAATTTGTATTAGCAGTAAATTTAATGTATTTATTTTTATAGAGGAAAATATTTTACACCCGCCATGGCGGAAACAGAAAACGTTAAAACAACAGAATCTCTTAACAAGGATAAGAGTGAAAGAAATGGCATTGAAACAATAAATGATAGTGGAATCGAAATGAACGAAGAAAAAGAAAAATTGGAGATAAATTTGACACTAAAATGCCCATGGATACTTGGCCAATTAGCTTGGGCTCGGGGCAGCAGTTATCCTTTTTGGCCTTGTGTTGTGACCCTAGATCCTACAAGTCTATTATACTTCAAAGTTCAGAGTAAATATAAATTTTGTCATCTGAAAAAAATTATTTTCAAGTTTTAAATTTAGTTAATTTAATTTAAAAATGATTAATTTAAATTTTTTTATTGCAGATAAAGGCAGATCTCAGGCTCTAATGGTTCATGTCCAATATTTTGGCGATGGTGGTCGTCACAATTGGGTATTGTCCCATTACATGATACCATTTACCGGTCTCGAGGATTTTAAAGCACGAGCAAAAAGCATAACACCCGAAATCAAGAAAAAAGAACCCAAATTTGCTGCTGCATTCACTCCGAAAATGGGAGTTAAAAAACAATGGGGAATTGGAGTTACTGAAGCATCTGGTCTTATGCATTTATCAAATGAAGATAGAGCTTCAATTTTCGAACCCATTATACCTGAAGAAAAAACAGTTCAGCTCACAAATAAATTGAAAAGGAAACTCTCTCCAAAAGGATCCAAGTTTCCAAGTGATACTCCAAATTCGAGCGTAATTAATTGATCTCTTTTTATTTTGTTCAACTGTTTTCATTTTGTTCTTTTCATTTTCTCCTATTTTACTTTTTCTTTAATCGCGTTTTTATTTCCAACAAAATTAAGTTGCTCAGTTTATTTCTTTTCGTTTAGTTATTATAAATCAAAACATATTTTATTTCAGTCTAAGAAGTTGAAAAAGATTGAAAATGGTGAACAATCACAAACACTATCAACTCCACAACCAGTTGAAAATTCTAATTTAAATGCAGAATCTTTATCAAATGCAATTGTTGTCATACCAGAAAAGGAACAACTGACTCATGATGTTGCGTCTTCAACTAGTAGACGTAAAAGTACAAGAAATCAAAATAAGAATTCAAAAGAAATTGAAATACCCAAACGTCAAAATTTAAGAAAGAAAACACCCAAAATCTCAGACGAGGAGAGAATTAGAAGGGATGAAATTGATTTTGAAGATTATTACAATTTGAATAAAGACTTTTGGAAAGGTGATCATCCAGATACAACAGATGAGGATATTAAGAAGCTTCTACGGGAAATTTGGGACGATATGGATGCTGAAGAAAAGCGTTATAATTTAAATAGAAACTTCGATGATTACAGATATAATTCGACTGGTAATTCAAAGCCAAAACGAGTTAAGAAAGCAATTCTACATCAAGAAAAGGAAAACTCAAAAAATTCAGAAAATGCTCAACTTGAAAGCAATAAAAATATTCTGCAGCTCAATGGAAAAAATGGCGACGAATCTGTGAAAAATACTGAATCAGTTAAAACTAAACTCAGTCCACAAAAGGAGAAAAATAAAAAAAACGAGAAAGACAGTATCAATATTCAAAAGGAAAAGAATAAAATTTCAGAAACTGTTCAAAAGGAGAAAAATAAAGTCACTTCTAAAACCGATGATGTCAATGTTCAGAAGGAGAAAAGTAAAATCACTTCTTCATCCGATGATGGCAATGTTCAGAAAGAGGAAAATAAAATCACTTCTGAATCGTCTGATGGAAATGTTGAGAAAGAAAAAAATAAGAATTTTGATTCTGAAATTGTTGATAAAGAAAAACATAAAATAATTTCCGAATCCAGTGAAGATAGTCTACAAAAAGAAACAAGTAAAATTAATTCCGAAAACACTGATGCTAATGTTCAGAAAAAAAATGCTAAACCAACTTCTGAAATAAATGACAATGTGGAAAAAGTTAAAAAAGCAGGAAATTCAAAAACTAAAAATTCAACTCAAAATGGAAAAACTAAAGATATTAAGAAGAAAAATAATTCATCAGAAAAAGAAGCAAATAAGGAAAAGAAAAATAAATTATCCGGTAACTATTTTTCAATTTTTCAATTAAATTGTTTTTTAAATATTTGATCTAATTTCATTTTTTTTCTTTACAGATGAACAATCAGTTAAAGGATAAGTCCCTAAATTCTTGGAAACAGAAAACAGTTTTCCAAGTTAATTTAATATCAAAATTGAATCAATAGATATTTTTCCCAGACGAAAGTGAAAGAAATTTTGAAAATCTTTCCATTTGATAATTATACTATATTCATAGCCATATTTAGATTATAAGAATCAATTTTTAGATAATAGAGAAATTTCTCTAGTAGCAACCAAGTTGCCTACTCTTAGTATTTTTCTAGAGTTAAAAAAGCTTTATTTAAAATATAATTTAGTGCTTTTATTGAGTCGAATTAAAAAAAAAAAAAAAAAAGTTCTTTAATATTATATATCAAAGTACTTAAAAATATTATAAATTGCATATTGTCACGTTGAAAGTTTTTTGTTGATATTCGTTGATAAATGAAATTCAATATAGATATATTTACACGTTTTAAAGCACAGCTTTAGTCACGTATTATATAATAATAATTTAAAAAATAAATTATAAATTTTATGAGACATACGTTTTCTAAAAAAAACGTATTTATTGTATTTGATTGATAATTTTTATGTGACTCAATATTTTTCAGCAACTTGTTCTCTGAAAATTCTCATTACTATTGTTAGATTTAAAAGAAGAATTGTATTTATAATCAGTTATTTCGACTTATTAAGTTACAAATACATAAATGAAGCATATTTATATTATTTATACTTAACAGAGTGTTTTGTATTAATATCACATAAGAAATTGGATTTTGAACTATTTGAAACAATTAAAAATATATAATAATATGTCTTTATTACCGAATTGTTTTAATTTCCTGTAAATTGAATATCGCCGCCAAATAATTTTCGCGAATGCGCAATCGCAATAATGTGGAAAATTCAAAATGGCCGTGTCCGGGCATCGATCAAACAAGCATTATTTTCCGGAATAACATTTTTAAATTAATATGTGTATTAACAATAGTACAAATTCGCATAATATTTCAATATATTGAAACTAGTCAAAGTTGTTAAGATTTTAAAAAAGAGTGTTTTTACTTTATTGGTTGCATAATTATTGCCTTTGTTATATTCCGGTTATTTTCGATGATATAGGTTATGTTTGTATAAACGTTTACACTATAATAAAAACAATCAAAACGTTGATATAAAACGTCGTAAAATAAACAAAATCATGCTATCCTGACAAATCAATTAATTCGGAATTTTTAAAGAGAAATAAAGAACTTTATATTTGTGAATTAAAGTGAAACAGAAAAATGTTTAAAAACACATTCCAAAGTGGATTTCTCTCCATACTTTATAGTATTGGCAGTAAACCTTTGCAAATTTGGGACAAAAAAGTGAGAAATGGGCATATTAAAAGAATTACCGACAACGATATTCAAAGTTTAGTGCTGGAAATTCTTGGTAGTAATGTTAGTACAACGTATATTACGTGTCCTGCTGATCCTCGAAAAACTTTGGGGATTAAGTTACCATTTCTTGTAATGATAATCAAAAATTTAAAAAAGTATTTTACCTTTGAAGTTCAAGTAAGTATTTCTCAATTTGTTTCAACGTATACATGCAAATTTTAATTTAAAAAAATACATTCTCATCAATAATGAGAAAGTATTTTCTCATTATTCTATTAATATAGTTTTTTTTTAATTCAAATACCAAGGGAAAGATTGTTTCTAATATCAATTTTTTTTTTTTACAGGTGATTGACGACAAAAATGTTCGCCGAAGATTTAGAGCGAGTAATTATCAATCGACAACGAGGGTAAAACCTTTTATTTGCACAATGCCAATGAGATTGGACGATGGCTGGAATCAAATACAATTTAATCTAGCAGACTTTACACGTCGTGCGTACGGTACAAATTATGTGGAAACATTGAGAGTACAAATTCACGCAAATTGCAGGATACGTCGCGTTTACTTCTCTGATAGACTTTATTCGGAGGATGAATTACCAGCCGAATTCAAACTATTTCTACCAATTCAAAATAAAGCCAAGTGTTAACATTTGGCTTAATTCGTTAGCAATTATTTGTATAACGTACAAAATTAATTAATAATTAGAGATATCAGTTTTTAAGGTAAAAAAAAAGTGTCCTTCATATTTGACTTTGCAAATAAATTTATTATGCGACAAAGTTATTCTTTGACGTCTTTCATAAATGATTAGAAATTTTTTATGAGACAAAAGCAATTAATATATGTTTATATAGTAAATATATTAATTTTATTAATATATTGAAAGTAAATATATTAATTGTACTATGTGAGAAAATCAATTTTTATTCATTAATTGAAAAATTTATTATCTTTTGTCTTATTTTTAATCGTTTCTTTTTTCAAATTGATTAATACAAAAATAAATAATTTAGTAATTGTAACGAAAAACTTTAGAATTAGAAGAAAGCACTTATTTTTTCAATTTTTGAAGTTTTTTGTTATTCAGTTTACGAATATTAAATTGTGGATTTATTGATAGTTTTGATTTTTATTATTTTATTATTACAATAATATTTATTGTCTGAATACGTTTATAGTTTTAATGTTTTTTTTTCGAAAAATAATTAACATTTTCGTTGCAAAATTTTTTTACTATTATTCATTTTTTTGCATTGTTTAATTTTTCATTTCTTGGTAAGATTTTGATTTTATTTCATCGCAATCTGTAGATTTATTAATAGACTCTCGACAATTTTGGATTAGTTTTCCTTGTCCATATGCGTTTTTTCGTTCACCTGTATTTTGAATCGATAATTCAACGTTTTTCATTAGGTAACCTTTTTTCTTTAACTTTTCGAATATCTTTTTTAGATTTAATCGAGATTTTAACAATTCATTTACTATTAAGTCTGATGTTAATAGTTTACTTTGTGATTTTTTTTCTTGTATTTTCGCTTCTAATTCAACAAATTCAGGAATTATGGAATCACTGTCATTTGAAAAGCCCACTGAGAAATTGAATTTGTAATTTTTATTATTAAGATGCTGTCTTATTTTGTGAACTTCGTTTAGGATATTTTTAATTTTTCTCATGTTATGATTTTGAAAATTGGTTGTTGTCTTTTTTATGAGTGATTCTTTCTCAGGATTGATGGGAATATTTTGTTCTATCGTTTTGTGTGAATTGTGTGATATATTTTGTATGTTATTAATAATACTGTCACTAATGGTGGTGACACTTTTTGTCTTTTCGTGTAAGTCGTTGAATTTGTAGGGCCATTTTGAGAAAATGTCGCCTTCGTCATGAAGATTAGGAGGGGATAAAGGCTTTTTAAGTATTTCAAGATATTTACTTTTTTCAGGATATTTGTCTTTTGACGATTTGTCATTATCATTGTTTATATTGGAAATTGCAGAATCTTTTTTTGTTTCTTCGTCATCATTTTCTGATTTTTTCAATTTTTTAGTTGTATTCTTTTCTTCTTTTTTGAGATTTTTAATTTGTTTTGTATTACTTTTCGTAGAAAATTGTCTTACTTTTTGCTTTGTTCCATTGTTACGAGAACTTTTTTGATTTTTTGAAATTGTAACCGCTTGAGTATTACTTATTTGCAAGGATTCTGAAAGAAGACATTTTTAAAAATATTTTGCGAATTATTTTTAAATATATGTATTTTAAATTTAGTTTTTATTCATTTTTTATTTTTTCTTTACCAATAGAGAAAAATTGAAAAAAACTAAAATGTATTGATTCATTTATTATTTATTTAGTTCTTTTAAAGTTTTTAACTTGTTTTATTTACAGAATTGTTTCAAAAAAGGTTTTTTGATTATTAAGTTGAGAGTTCAAATTCAATTATACCTGTATTAATGAACTTCTCTGTTTGTGCAGTTCTATCGACAGAATGTATTCCCCATTTTAACAAATACATATCGAAAAAGGCTTGAAATAATTTCTTTGGCATTTCATTATGTTCGTAATGTCGATCTTGCAAGTAAACTCGTCTAATATGACAATTGGAATAAATAATAATTCTCTGTAATGCATCGTAATCTGTTCCAAAAATATCGTGGCACAATTTTTGAAAATTAATTTCTAAATTATTCCAATCTTCTTCTAATTTTAGGGGCAATCGAGCCACAGTTGTACTGATTTTAGGCGATATTTCTTCATTTAAGAATGTAAATTTTCTTCGAAATTTTTCCTTATCCAATACCTGTGTAAATAATTAAATGTCAATTTTGCGAGATGCAGACTCAAAAAAAAAAATTATTACTGAAAATTGAAACCAATTTTAATGAATATATTTTGTTTTTCATTAATACTGATTTTGTCTTAATGAAAAGAATCGAGTTTAGAATGTACATAATGAATAATTAATTATTAAAATATTTAATTACTTATATAATAATTTAAATACGTATTATAATTTATGTTATTTATTTATGTATTATTGGCAATTATTTAAATTATTATTATTGAATTATCTATTATTAATTATTAATTAATTACATAATGAATAAATTAATATGTAAATGTATAATTATTATTTTTTAATTAATGTTCATGAATAATTTCAATTTTCACAATTAATTTTATTTGACAATGATTGCCGCGGGTGATTTGTTCTTAATTAATAAACATTTGTAATTATAATTATCAATTAAAATGTACCTGAAATTCCAATTTTAAACGGATTTGTAAATTTTTGATAATTAGTACAAGAATAGGCAGTTTGATATTTAAAATATTTGTAGGATCAGCTGGACAAATGATATTTGTACAAACGGGAACATTATGAGGGCCAGTTATTTCAATTACTTTATCTCCATTTAAAAAGTCATCTATTACTCGACAAATTTTGCCGTCAAGTGAAATATGTTTTGACCACAGGTTCAGTGGTTTGTCTCCAATGCTATACAAAAGAGATACAAAACCACAATGTTTTAGTTCAGACATTTTTCAGTAAATGTGTATTTTTATTTATCTATTTTTCTTTCTTTTTTTGAAAGAAATTTTGTTGCCAGGAGAGATTTTTTCTCATGGTTATTTCTTTGATGAATTTAAACGTTTACGAAACATTAATATTTTGTACGAATTTCCCATATTAATTGCTTATTAATTGCATATTAATTTTTGTATATTTAGATTGATTTAGATTTGAAAGGTTAAGAACAACTGATAACAAATGTTTTCTTACACTTGTCATTTTTTATTTTTTTATGATTATTTATTTTTTTTTATTTTATATTATTATGTATTTTATTATTATTGTCAATTTTTAATTTACTTATGTTTAATAATTTTTGTTGTAGATTTTTTTATTTGCGTTTATTTATTTATAATTTTATGCTTTTATAAAAATATTTGGTGTGGAATTTTTGATTGAAAAAAAAACATTTTTTTTTATTTCTATTTATAAATAATAGATAGATGAAGAAAATATTTTCTCTACTTCGTCCTTTGGTCCATGATAGTATAGGAAATATTCTCCATTGCAATAGAAATGAAATTAGATTTAATGAATGAGAATTAATTAAAATAGATCAGTAATAATTGTATATCAATGGATCGGATTGGTATTTATTATAGAATACAATTGCTTATTAACCATTAACTGATACCTCTATATTAATTGAAAATTAATCACTGAAATGAATAATTTAATATGTGTGGGATGTCGCTTTTGGAATTTATAATTAATTTATTAGTTTTATAATTAATTAAATGAATATACTGAGAATATCGTACGGAATTTTTAGATAAATTTTATTATTATAATAGTGAGTTAGAATAATATTAAAATCGGTATCAATTATATCAATTGTCACGAATTAAAATAATTTAACAAAGAAAATTTTATTTTTTGAAATTTTCGAATAAAAAATAATGTTTCAATTTAGGAACAAATAAAGGCATTCGTGTTTGAATTTTTCAATTTTTGACGCTCATTGTGAAGCCTCGAGGCAAATAAAAATTCATCTCATCCCTTATATTCTCGCGGATGAATTGCTCGATTTCCACGTGAGAAATAATTCTTCCAACAAAAAATGATCGAGAGAAAATTGTTGTTGACAAATGACAAGTGCAATTCTCATGGCTCGTAAACTATATCGCATGTCAAGCCAATCACGCCCGTATTCGTTGATCTGTGCTTTAATTGCTAATTATTAGGTATTGATTTTTTTTTAATGGGGACGTAGCTTCTCGGGGAGAAAAGAGCGGGGGAGGCTGTTCGGCGGTTCGTAAAGTATCCGGAACTACTTTTTACCTCGTTTAATAAAACACAAACACATACACACGTACTTTGCGCAGTATTTCTGGTTCCTCGAATTTCCCCGCCAAACTTTTGAATTTCATCATATTCAAATTTTCAAAAATTCCCCTACAAAATTAGTCTTGGAAATTTTTTGGCCAAAATTTCCTTTTGTATTTTTTTCTACTCTTAAATAAAAATAAATCTAATGGGGGGAATAAATGATGGAAATTCGCGACCAGGTGAATAAAATGGCGGATCAATTAATGCTCGCGAATGAGAGTTGATACATTTTATTCTCTACTTTCCGTGATATAAAATAAATTTTGCTATTTCTAAATAAGTCATTTTTCGATAGGAAATGACGAAAATCATGAGAAATATTTGTGGAAAAAATACTGTTTTTAAATCATGGGGTGGGAATTTGGAAAATAATGAAAAATATATGTTTTGATAATGAGAGGAAAAATAAATGCACGAAGGGAAATACGAGGAGCGTAAATAAAACAATTGGATATGTGTATATATAATATGACTGTATGTATGGAATATATATGTGTGAGTGAGTGTATATATATATGTATATTCTTTCTATATACATATGTTTTTCAAATCGACGAATGCTATTATATATTTTGTATTGAGCACTCGTTTCGGGGGAGACGCCGACGCCCGGCGCCGACGTCGTTTTTAAAGCGTCGACGGTGTCAGTAGTAATCTCGGCAATCCTAGAGGTCATAAGTAAAAAAGATCGTTAGAATAATCAACCCTCTGCGTCTATAGATGTTGGAATAATCTTGAGGATGCTGCGCTGAAAAATGAAGCGTGTGACAACGATGAGAGAGAGAAATAAAATGATTCTAATGAAAAAATGAGAATGTAATAAAAGCGGGAATGATCACGATGATGAAGATGATGATGACGATGATGATAATGATGATGACAATGATGACAATGATAATGATGACGAAAATTATGATAATTATGAAGAACCAGTAAAGGAGAAATTTCGATACGAAAATTTTAACAACAACACAATAAAAAATTAGAAGGATTGGATCATTTTTTGGGGGAGTTTTTGTTTTGAAATGGGCACGGCGGGACGTGATTTCGAGGAAAGGGATCACCAAGAGGATGATGAACAGTGCAGAATTTGTGCCAATTACGTGATCAGAAAAGACGGTGTTAATATATTTGATGAGGAGGGGAAAAGACACTATCTACAGACGAATATACGTAAATATTTGTACATTTTGGTAAGTGTTTGAAAAACACGTTGCATTTAGCGTATCGCCATATTGGGAGGGATTTTTTTTCTTTTTTTTTTTTTTGCTTTTTTTGGGGGGTTTAAAACCGGTGTCTCGTGGTAGTGATGCGCGTCCTCTTCTGTTGAAAATCTTGATCATTTTACGCAACTTGACGCATATTGATTGCTGATCGTGATTATTGGATATTCTAATATACCGATGGATGCATTTGATTAGTTAGAAGTTTTTATTTAGATTTATAGAGAGAGATGTGCATTATATGTCTGTTGTAATTGATGTAGATTTATGGTATTTTAATAATCGGCAAAGTTCGTTTTGGAATAATTTTATTTTCTGTTGATTGATTTCGAAAGAATGAGAAATTCACTGAACTATTTTTATTTATTAAAATTCCATTTTTTTTTATTCCATAAATTTGAAAATTTCTCAAACAATTTTTTTTGGAAATTTCAGAAAATTTCTATTAGAAAATCGAAATATTTTTATTATTGAAAATTTCACAAACATTTTTATTAGAAAATTTCAAAACTTTTGTTGTAAATTTCAAAAAAAAAAAAAAAATATTAGAAAATTTTAACATTTTTGTTTGAAAATTGAAACTTTTTTTTATTTGAAATTCCATACATTATTTATTTTAAATTTCATAAATTTTTGTTTGCAAATTACATGAAAAAATAATTGAATATTATTTTCATATATAGATTTATTGTATTTTTAGTTTATTGTTTGTTCTCCAATACTATTTTTCTAATTATTTAATTCTTTTGAATTGTTTTCTTCTGCTTCCATTCTTTTTCGATTTTTGAGCAAAAGATTGTTTCTCATTTATCATGTAGTAAATTTGAGTGAAAAACTTTTTCCCAAATTTTCTAAATTTACCAAAACTTTCCACTTTAAAGAAAAATAATTGGGAATATATTTTCTTTTTTCTCGCAAGTCATATTGATGATTAAACTGATGCGTGATCCAAAAAGGGGAAAGAAATGATATTGTTTATATGTAGAATTACAATCTTCGAAAAACTTATTTTCTATTCGCTATTCTTCATTCGCTTTATTTATAGTTTTTCCTATTAGGCAGAATACTATATTAAAAGTATTGAATTCAATACTTTTCAGTATATTAATATACTGAAAAGGGTGCCACTTATTTGTAATTCATCTCAATTCGACTAGAAACTAAATTCAATATTTCCTCTCGAATTAAAATTGTATAGAATTTATTTATGTATCGGAAATTTTTCTTTAATATATTATACAAATTTTTTTGAATTTTTCTCAAACATTTTCTGTATATGAAAATGGAAATTAAAAATTTTATGATCTATAACAGTGTAACGTATGGAATAAAATATTGTTAATATATTGATAATGTAGAGTTTGGAATGACGATTTGGTATTCGCTGAATAAACGTAACGGCGACCTTTGTATTCCTGGGAGATGTAAAAGTGTTAAAAATTAGCATTTTATTGATTACCTCGAATACTGTACTGCATGCGCGCTATACACGAGTGCGCCTATAAATATAATTGGGATAAAGCGTCAGAGATGCTCCTGGACCTGACGTCTGATACGAAATAAATTATTCAAAAGGGCGAAATAATGCAGTTTATCAATGATTTCTTGCTCCAAATTATTTAACATTGTTTTTGCATTGAAATATTTGTAAATTAAAGTTACAGTCATTTTTCTTTCAATGTTTCGAGAAACATGTAAATTATTGGCTTAAATTTGTCATTTTAAATATCTCATCTTTCATTTTCTGCGTCTTATTGTTAAGAGACAATAATTTGGAAATTAATAATTATTTTTGTATTAATCAATTTCAATAATTAATGAATTTAATCGACAAAAGGTTCAATTCTCATTCGATAATTCAAGAAAAAATAAAATTAAAATCAGAAACATTTTTCATTTAATTGATTTTAATTGAATTTAATTACTCAATATTGTTTCTTTTATAGGAAATTTTTTGCGAGAGAAAAGTTTTATTTCAATAAAACGTTTTTTTAAATTTTCATTTAATCAATTCAATTAAAGGAAATTTAAATCTGAAAACAATTTTGTTCAGTGTAATTTTATTAACGAATAGAATTTTCAATATTATTAAATATTTATTAATATATTCTTTCATTACAATTGTTTTTAGATATTTGTTTTTAATTTTAGAATGTAAGTACAGAATTTTTTTTTTACTAGTTGATGTAAAATTGGTATAAATAAATTTTTAGAGAATTTAAGATACGTTTTTAAAAATAATTTTATACCTATTGTAAATGAGGTCAATTAAAGTGAGATTTATTTTCAGGTATCATCCGAAGATAAATTACCCAAGATGGTGTGTATAACGTGCATCAAAAGGTTAGAGGGTATTCACCGTTTTGCAATGATGGCCTGTCGAACGCAAGAAATGCTGAAATTAAGGTTATATGGAGTTTTTGATAATGTCGATTTAACTCAAGACATGGACATTGCTGAGATCAGAGATATTGAAAATTCGGGGAAAAAAATTGAAGAGAAAAGCTTATTACATTCGATCTTAACTAAGGTATTCGTTTTTGGTTTCTAATTTTATTCAAATAAAAAAAGCTTCCTCCACGAGGAAACAAAAGAAAAAAAACCGGCAAATTAACGTATTTAGAAAAATATTTGTACATAAAATTAAAAAATTTGTTTTTTAACAGGGCGCTCTTGAAATTTTGGATGATGACGATTCAAAGGGACCAGTGGAAACATTATCACAAGAAGAACACACAACTCTAAATACTGAAGAAATGGAAGTTAAAGTAGATCCTATGTTATTTTTACAGTGCGGATTGGAGGAACCATCCTCTGAAATGTCTGAAATTTCTGACAACGAATGCGACGAACAAGATTTAAAATTGTCGCCGACTGAACCATTATCTTTAGTTAACAAGTTGGTATTTTTCACGATTAAAGATTAGAAAAGAAACGAAAAAAGCGTAATATTAAAATTTCGTTCAATAAATCTTTCTCAGTGAATGAAAAATAATCAAATATTTTTATTTTTAGATTACATGAAACTAAAGATGAATTGAAGGATTATGATGACAGGAAACCGTCCGAGGAAAGTGACGAGGACATTTCGAATACATCAATTAAATCTCACAAGTGTACAATATGCTCCAGGTGTTTCATGTCACAAATTAGTTTACAAGATCATCTCTGGTCACATATTCCCAAGGAGAGACGAATTGAACGAAGGACAATGTTGAAGTCACATGTCCTTCAAGTGAATGCTGATAGTAATGCGAGTGGAAATTTTATTTGTCCAATTTGCAGTAAAAGAATTTCCACCAAAGGAAATTTAAAAGTGCATTTGGAAACCCACAGGCCTAAGGGAAAGTATGGCTGTGATATTTGCGGTAGAATGTACGTTTGAATTTTATATTACCAAATTTAATTTTTTCGCAATTACTTATTTGATTGATTTTTCAATTTTTCTTCTTTTAGATTCAAGACGCAATCGAATTTATTTCGTCATAAAGAATATCACGGTGGTATTCAATTTCCATGTAATGTTTGTGGCAGGGTTTATCCGACAAATTCAACTTTACGAGCTCACAGTATAACACATTCGGACTTGAGGCCTCACGCGTGTCCTCTTTGCGATAAAACATTTAAGCGCAATCAGGATTTGAAATTTCATATAAATCAACACACAGGTGCCAGACCATATCAGTGTCCCTATTGTCCAAAAGCCTTTGCAAGTTCAGGTAATTGTTTTTCACATAGAAAACGAATGCATCCACGAGAGGTGCATCGAGATAGGCAGAGAGCCGCGGATTTGATGAGATGAACCGAGGGTGGTCATTTCGAAGAGTGGTTTTAGATTTAGGAGAAAAAAAAATACATAATATATTTAATAGAACTGGAACAATTTAGATGTAATTAATTATTTTTTCGATTTTTTTTCCCTCTAAATTGTCCTTGATTTGTTGAATTAATCTTGTGGGAGGGTCAATTTAATTTATTTCGTGTTTAAAATTTAAATCGCGCTGGTTATTGTATATAAAAAAAATGTTACGCTCAAAGAAAATTAATTTGATTTTTATTTTCATAAATTATAATGAATTTCAAGATTTTTTTCTACCAAGTTAAACAAAAGCGGAAAAATATTAATTTTACAAAAATGGATTAACAGTAGATATTTTTTTTGTTTTTATTTTTGAAAAATAGCCTCGGGACCAACGTAAAATCTAATGGAAATAGTTGTGAAATTAATTTAAACAGTGAAAGAATTTTCATAATTTTTTTTTTCTGAAAGTGATTAGAATGAATTTTTTCTCTCGACTTGTTTAATGGTAGAACGACTTGAAAAAATTTTTATCTTCATACGATTTTCTTTTAATATATTGAAATATTTAATTCTTTGATTTAAAGGGAAATCGCGATTTATAGACGAAATAAAATAAATTGATCCTTGTCCAAGTTTATTTAATATTGGATATTGTTCAATTTTCTGAATTTTTATCAACCACATTCGTTTCGTTATTTCTTGGATTTAAAAAAATTATTTTTATATTTATTAGAACATAAATATTATAAATAAATGAAAAACATTTCATCGAAGAATTTTAAAACCAGACAATTAATAGAGAGTAAAACTTTTTAATAAGTGCTGTGAGAGAAAGAGCTTTTTAAACTAGCAAAAGAATTAAATAATTATGCCAAAGGTATATCAAAGGAATAAAACGAAAAACAAGAAATTAAATTAATAAATTGACATTAAGTAATAGAAAATACATTTTTGGATATTTTAATTACTTATATTGTCTTATTTTACTGATTGTGAGACTTTTATAATCGCGAATTTTGAGTAAAAATTGAAGAATATTTTTCAACTGTGACCTATAATTATAAAGTGATTAAATTTTTTTCTTTTATAATTATATTTTCATGTTGATACAAAGTCAATGAAAAATAATCTTTGGAAAAAAGGAAAAAATAGGTGTAAAATTTCATAATCAGAAAATAATTAATGAGAAGGCATTAATATTCGACAACTTTTTGATGGTTATAATATGAAATTTTACAATAGCTTATACTGAAACTATACAAGATTATTTTAATAATTGCCATAATATTGCGAATGTACTAAAAAAAAAAGATTTAGAACATGTGCTTTGAATTTCTTGAGGTATGCGTGATAAATCATAATATTTTATCTATAATATGAATGAAAACAAAATGTATATTTTAGCTCATATAAAATACGCGAGAGAATCTCGCACGAGTCACGTAGCACAAAATTGATGATTCAAAAAAAAAATATATTATATCAATAATATAAATTATAAAGTAATGAAAATAATCATAAATCTACGTGATTTTTAGAGTCATTATAAAAAGCAAGTCTGCATAATTTTAATTCAGTTTTATTATAAATATGGGAAATCTCAATTAAAGACTGTTCGCAAAATTGTGTGTCAAATTAGAATAATGAAGTAGAGGTTCAATTCTGTGTGGAAAAAAATATTATAAAGATCTCTGAAAGAAAGAAAAAAAATAATACAGTAATTTTTGTAGTTCGCGTAAGATTTTTAATTTAATGTTTTTAAAAAACTTTTTCTTACCGAGATCTCTAATTTACAGGTGTATAGTTATTTGTTTATTTATACACAAGTAGAAGTACATAAAAATTAACAACAAGAACAAAAATGTAATAAAACAAAAATCATTTTAGTTAGAATTCAACACAGTCGTATTGCTATTCTTGTAAACAAAATGTATTTAAAATATAATAAGTTAAAAAAGAAGTATTAAAATATAAATCCTGAAGTCTGAATAGTTTTAGGATAATAATAATAGACATTTAGATGAAATAAAACATCGTAGTTTGTGCTTCCGAAGAAGATATAATTAATTTTTAAATAAAAAAAGCACTTGTATGCCAAATGTTTTAGAAGAGAGTAAAGATTGATTTTACTGTGCTGAGCACGATTTCTAAAGCACAAAAAAGAAAAAGATGAAAATGAAAATAAACAAGCAAACGCATCAAGTTGCATGACCTGAGAAAATAATATTGACACAAGGACATTAATAATGTAATAAAAAAAAATTAAAAAACGAATAATACAGCTTTTCTGCAATAGTTATATATATTATACACAAATAGTTAATGAATATGTATTTTGTGATTATACATTTTTTTCAGAGACTTCTCACGGGATAGAGAAATATATAAACTAATTAGATACATACATAGTGTTTAAATAGGAAATTAATTATAATCAGTTATTGTGATATTTAGTTTTAGACGCATCTCATCGATTATTTGAAAATTATTTTTTTTATAATTATTATTTATATTTCTAAAAGAAGGTATTTAATTTAAAAAAATTTTTTTCCTCTAGAGCATATTATTGAACAAAATAATTAACCGGGGAAAAAATGGAAAAATTAATTATCAATTTATTAATTGAAATAAAAATTAATTTTGAATATTTTTTCAAATGTATCCATGATGGACTTTAGAAATATTTAGGTATCTCTCATTCCGTTTTAGATAATTATATTTTCTGTAGCGATATAATAGTATTAATAATATTAATATAATTATCGATGACATTAATGTTATTGATATATATATTATTATATTGTTAATATTGATATTAATAATGCGATAATAATAGAAATAATAAATGACAACAACGTATTGATTAAATTATTGTTGTTACAAGCCAAAAAAAAAAGAAAAAAAAAGTGAAGAAAAGTAGTGCCAAATGCAATAATAATAATATAAATTATCAATTAACAAGTGCAAAAAGAATGTTCTTATATGAATTACGTAAAAAATTTTTGATGAAAAATTAAGAAAAAAATTTGAAATTGATTTATTGATTCTCATATATGGAAGTCAAGGTAATATGACGTAATATGTATAACATATGTATTCAGTATCAGATAGGATTTGCAATAAATCCCTTGTATAAAATGCATTTTTGTTACTATTTTATTGATCTCGCAATATCAATTTTTACATCATTTTTATATATACTATAAATATCATTCAATCATCAAGAAAACATTTTTAACTATTATTATAATTTATATATATTAAAATTGATCTATATTATAAAAAGTGTATTATTTCTAAAAATTAATTAATATTGTAATTATAAATTTCTATAATTATTATTATATATTAATTAATTAATTGCTTATTGACTCGCCTTACCTAAAATTCAGGTTCCTATAAGTAATTAATAACAATTTTTTAAATTGATTTATTGGTTAATTAATTGATTGATTGATTGATTAATTAATTAATTACGACCCCTATTATTCCCTTAATTAAAATGTGAAAATTTTTTTACAAATATTTTTCATATAATGAAAATTAATTAATTACTATAATTAATAATTATTTATAAAAATTAATTTATTTGCAATTTATTTTGCAATTAATATTATTAATGAAATATGATTTAAAAAAAAGGAAAATATGTATTTCGTGACTCACAGGAGCGAATATAATTGAAATTTTTAAAATTAAATACTTAAAATAAAAGAAAAAAAAATGCAGTAAAATTTTTATTTTATGACTGCTTTTGGAAATGGCTAAAATAAATTTACTTGGAAAAGTAAAAAAATTTTCATTTTTTAATTTATTTTTGTATGTTTTTATAATTAGTTGGATGAATTGTGCATACGACAGATAAAAAAAAAGTTTTGAGAGATAAATCAATTTTAATTGCGGTAATAAAAGTTAATTAGAAAATTTTGGTAAAATCTATATATTTTAGTTTTATGTAGTTTTTTTTTTGTAATTTAGACAAAAATATCTATAATGAGAACGTGATTTATCGACTAAACTTTTTCGACACTTTAAATTTAATGTTTAAGTACTAATAACATTTTTGCGCATTTAATTTGCTGCATTAAAATTTCAAACTTAGAAATTTTATTCGGATTCTTACTTATTTATATTATACAAATATTTATCTATCATAACATATTGTAATCTAATGAATATTATTTTTATTTATTGAGAAGAATATGTAAATATTATTGCTTTATTGTTTATCATTAAATTGTTTGGAGAATGTAGATATTTTCAAATTTTCGCGCTTGTAATAAATGTACGTTTCTTGTGTTGGCAGCACTGGGAATTTTCCTTAGGGTTATTTTTAGGAAAATTAGTGTTCTGCAACAATGAAATTTTCGGAAAATAGGAAAATTTCACTATACTCATATGATTGACGATGACGTCCTTCAAATGTTCCTAAACACGAGAAACATTTTATCGATTATGAGTGCGGGAATTCATACTTACTGATATATTCGTGTAAATATAAGTAGTGTGAGTGAGAGTGAGATCACGGATAAAACGTGTTAGTTGCAGTTGCTTACTAACCGAGAGAGAAGACAGTTCCATTTAAAAAACACTGTTTGTTGTGTGAGGTTATTTCCAATTTTTTAAAGAAAAAATAACAACGGAGCACAACTATGTCAATTGATAAAGACAAATCGTGGTGTAAATCACGTCAAAATGGAGTGGTTCAACCACTCCTTACAGGTATTTAATGAAAAAAAATCAATGTGTAATATAACCTCTAAACCATTACATCGAATGCAGTTTGTTTTTTCTTTTGTTATAATTAATTGTAGAATCATTAATTTCAAGGGTAAAAATTTGACTATGTAATAAGTGATGACTGTTATATTTAATGAGAATGGCAAATTTTTTTTTTTTTAATGTTTTAGATTGTTAAAGTTCATTGGCTCACGAATATAATTTTTTTAAAACTAGATAAAATATTTCTTGCGTCATTCTTGTAAACACGTGAACTGAATTTCTTATGACGTTGATTGTTAATTATTTAATGACAAGACGGCTAGCTTTCTTAATTTCTTAAACGCACCTAGTGAATGACATTTTTTTCTTATTGACATATCTGATGATTGTAGAAGTCCAAGAAATAGAATATTTTTAATAATGGAAAATATATTAAAAAAAAAAAAAAAAAAAATGAAAATTACAAATTAGAAAAATAGATATAGAATTTTTAGTTTAATTATCACTAACTTAAGTTTATTGAAGCCTTATTAATAAATATTCACTAAGATATTTGAAGTGGATAGTTGAAGACCAGAATGCAAAATTGACTAATTTCTAAAGTACTTGATCAAATCAGGTTTGCGAGGATAGATCATTTTTCAAGGTCTTTTTAATTTTTTGCTCAATAATTAATGATTCCGATAAAAAAACTACATTTGCATAAAATGAATTAGTATTATTTACTTTATACACTTTTTTACAATAGTTAAAGTTTTACCCAGTAATTATTAAAAAAAGAAAATTTTTTAATTATTCATTTCTTTGCAAGTATTAAAATAATATTACTTTAGGTAATTTAATATCAAGTATTTTTTGCATAAAGAATTCTTTATCCAAATTTTCTAAGGAATTAATGAATAAACATTTTATTAAATACTGCAAAGTAATTCATATATTCTTGTTTAAATTTTTGAAGAAAGTAATGAATAGTCATCTTATTAAATTCTGCAAAGTATATTAAATATTTTCTTGGTTATCTTTAATTAATATACATAGTTGAATTTAGTTCTTGAGTAATTTAATTTTGTATTAAAATTATAAATATTTTAAGTTTATTTATTTTATTTTCAGATCTTTATCAAATTACAATGGCTTATGCCTATTGGAAAAGTGGAAAAATGCAAGACAATGGAGTCTTTGATTTATTTTTTCGAAAAAATCCTTTTCACGGAGAATTCACAGTTTTCGCTGGATTGGAGGAATGTCTGAAATTTCTCGCGAGTTTTCATTATTCGGACAGTGGTATATATCTTTATTGAATCTTTAATGAAATTGAAAAACAAAATATGAAAAATGAATTAATTGATATTGAAATATAGTTTGCAAGTGTATTAATATTTTTCTTTTTATGTTTATAGATATTGAATATTTGAGAACGACAATGCCAGACTGTGTAGAGCCAGAGTTCTTTGAATATTTAAAAAATCTTACCACTGATGAAGTCAATTTGTACGCAATCGAAGAAGGCTCTATTGTTTTTCCAAGGTAGTAAGAAATTTTCTATTTTTATCATTAAAATTCTTTACCCTCACAAAAAAGGATATATCCCATGCTGTGAAAGTAGTATTTTTGTTACTTATCTTATCTTTAATTTATTTACGTTTGTTTACGTTTCATTCTTTTCAATTGAAACACTTTAAATTATTTTTATAATCATTATGTAATTATTTATTACGATTAAGTACTTATTAATACTTAATTACTTATTAATATTTATTAATACCTATTACTATTTATTAATCATTTATAATAAGGGATATTTTATTTTTACCAATATTTTAATATAATTTATATTACTATTTAATTAATATTTAATTTTGTCATTTTAAATATTAAAAATAGGGTGCCACTTTTGAGAGTAGAGGGTCCCTTGATAATAATTCAGTTGCTGGAAACAACTTTTTTAACTCTTGTCAACTATGCGAGTTTGGTGGCAACAAATGCAGCTAGATATAGAATGGTGGCTGGAAAAAATATAACTTTAATGGAATTTGGTCTAAGAAGGGCACAAGGACCAGATGGAGGACTCAGTGCATCCAAATATAGTTATATTGGTAAGTGAAAGATCATTTCTAAAAATACTACGTCTCATTCTATGGTTGTAATCTTTTTATTACCCCTTTTTATTACTCTCCAAGTTTCTGAGCTCTATTGTAATTTTTTAATTGACTTGATATTATTTTTTGACTTTTTCTTTTGATTCTTTTTATTAGATTTTTTTTTATTATCCCTTTTATCACTCCAAGTTTTTAAGACATTGTCATTAATTAATTTAAAAAATTTTTTTTCTTTTTACTTTTATTGCTGTTGTTAAATTATTTACATGGAAAATTTTGAAAAATTAAAACAAAATTTGACACATCAATTTTTTTTCGATATTATTGTAATAATTTTCTTTTTTATTTAAAAAGTGATATTTTTTTGAAAGCACAAAATTTTAATTTTCATGAAATTTACACGATGAGTAATAGACCCGGTCAGAGAAATTCAGATCAATATATTGTACTACTTCGTACCGGTGGGTATCATCTACGTTAAGTGATGTGAAAGAACTTTCAGGGTTAAGTAAGATATATAATTATATCCGGAATATATGTATATATATTTGGTTTGAAACAAATTAGATCATATTTGAGTATTGCACCATTTTCACTCATCCAATTATATTTTCGGAAATGATCAACATTTATTGTTCAAACAAGTAATTGATTTTCATTTTTCATTATTGCTTTTTGTTTCATTGTAACAATTTTTTTTGTTTTTTAAATTTTAAATTGTATGCAAGAAAATTTACAGCTGCAATAATTATAATTAAGTAAACTTTAAACTGATTTTATTAAGAATTAAAATTATTTTATTTTTTGCGCATCCATAATAGTGATTAATATTATGTCATTTGTTCGATTAATTATTATTATTAAGAGAAAGAAAAAGATAATTTACAAAGTTGATTAGTCATTGTGGATGTTATCGTATTTAAATTATGCAAGCTATTATGAATGATAAATGTAAATTTTTTTAAGAAGAGATATTTTTTTTGTTTTGAAATTCAAAATTTTGAGTACTTAATTCTTTGGAAAAAAATATACATAATTAGCTGAATTTATTAAATTTGTACGTAATTTGTTTTTCGTTGTTATTTTTAACATTTGGGAAATTATTTTTTTAATTAATTTTTAGGTGGTTTTGATGGTACCAGCAATGTGTTGGCAGGAAAATTATTTGCAATTCCCGTCTTTGGAACTCATGCTCATGCATATATTACATCGTTTAATGGCAAAGATGATTTGCATCACAGAGTAAGTATATTTTTAAATAGTAATGACATTGAATAAAATAAATTATAAAAAATTATTTTTTAATTAACATTTTTCAGGTTTCTTTTTGTTTTGTTAAAAAAAATTAATTGAATCAAAATATTCAGTAGTGTAATTAAAAAAATCTGCCCGCCCCTAAAGGGGCGGGCACATTCTCATGGCGCGCTTCGCGCGCTCAGGGCGCGCTTCGCTCGCTAGTTTCAGCGCGCCTCGGGGCGCGCAATTGGCTCGCTTCGCTCGCGACAGCGCGCCTGACGGCGCGCGCGACTTCGTCGCTCGTCGTGCTTCGCACTCCGTTCCGGGGCGCTTCGCGCAAGCTTGTTGTTGTTATTTAAGCATTTTTAGGTCATGATGTTAAAATAAAATATTAGACTGTATATTAGGAGTGTCCTTTTTTTTTTCTTAAAGTTACTACGACTTTAAGGATTACATTCTCATCACATATCTTTTTTTCGCGGTTGATCATAACATTAATTTTATTTATGCGTAAATGAAGTAATACTTTTTCATGTAAAGAGAATGAAAGAAAAAGTATTAACCAATAGGCCGATTGAGACTAGAATCTCCACTTAAAAGCTACGATCGTCGGTTAAATAATTACCCACAGTTTGTCCAACCAAAAGTTTTAAGTCGTTTAAACTATGTTTTCTGGAGTTTCGCCAACTGTCAAGCCAACCAGAGTTATTTTTATTATGACCAAAAAGACAGGACAAGCTTTTTAAAAATTTTAAGACATGAAACAAAAAACAAACAAATTTCATAATCTATACATGTACTATAAACTTTAAAAGTACATATGGGGTTTTTTCTATATTCAAATTTTGTAGAAATAGCGCACTTTTTGAGTACATTAATCGATTTTTGGCAAAAAAAAAATTGTTTATAAAAAAGAAAGTTTACATCTAATAAAAAAACCCATATGTGCTTCCAAAGTGTATAGTATATAGATTATGAAATTTCTTTGTTTTTTGTTTTATGTCTTAAAAATTTAAAAAAAAAATTAAAAATTTTTATATTTTTTGAGTTTTTCAATGGAATTTGTTCTCCAACGAACTCAGGCTTTATTTTTATGATCTGAAAATGTGTACCAAGTTTTAAACTGATCCATAAAAATTTACTCTAGTTATCGTGGAGACAACTTTTTCTAAATACAGACAGACAGACAGACAGACAGACACTTTTCTAAAAACCATTTTTTTGGCATCAGGAGCTCATGAAACGTGGAGATTCACTAAAATTAGAAAATGTTCAAAATCGCACAAATCCAATACTTTCTCATTATTGATGAGAATGTAAAAACGATTATTGGATTTTACT
>JUFY01023426.1:0-22900 GCA_001855655.1 Leptopilina clavipes | reverse complement strand
AATTGTTTTTTTAACTTTTTAGGCTGTTGGAGGGGTGTCAGAATTGAATTGTTTTTTTAACTTTTTAGGCTGTTGGAGGGGTGTCAGAATTGAATTGTTTTTTTAACTTTTTAGGCTGTTGGAGGGGTGTCAGAATTGAATTGTTTTTTTAACTTTTTAGGCTGTTGGAGGGGTGTCAGAATTGAATTGTTTTTTTAACTTTTTAGGCTGTTGGAGGGGTGTCAGAATTGAATTGTTTTTTTAACTTTTTAGGCTGTTGGAGGGGTGTTGAATTGTTTTTTTAACTTTTTAGGCTGTTGGAGGGGTGTTGAATTGTTTTTTTAACTTTTTAGGCTGTTGGAGGGGTGTTGAATTGTTCTTTTAACTTTTTAGGCTGTTGGAGGGGGTCAAGTTGGATATTCTTAATAATATAACATTCATAATTTTTTTTTTTTTTAAATTTAAATACTTTACGAATTGTGAAAATCTTTCAAAAACAAAAGCATATAAAAAAACTAACTTCATACTGCGGACGGAATAGAAAGAAACAATTTTCAGGAATGTATTTGACAAATTTCGGGAATGAAATATTTTCAGGAATAGAAAGAAAATTTTTTAGGAATGAAGAAATACACTTTTCAGGAATGGAAAGAAATATTTTTGGGAATGAAATATGTAACCCTTAGGATTCGAAAACATAATCTGCTGAATATCAAGCAGTGTTGGGTAGGTAAACTTAGGTCTCTTCTATAATAAAAATACTTTGAATTTTTTTCTATACTAAAATATACAAATACTTTTTATTTATAATTATTTTGACGAATACTTTAAACAAATGTAGAGCTGAGTTTGTAGGAATGTTACAATATTATGGTGCAATTTTGTGTACATTATCATTTGTTCTTGTATAAACTAATTGAAATATTTTTATCGTAATTATTTAATTATTAGCGGCCTAATTAAGCAAGTTTATTGTAGTATTACAAATTTTACAATGTTTTATCTTAATTAATTAATACAATTTTAGGTTTTAGTCTAATGGAAAATTTTGTTCCTTTTGTAGAATTATTCATTATAATTGACTAATAATTTTTGTATTTACTTTTTCTTTTATAGTTGTTGATTGAAAGAATATTAGTCTATAAATTCTTTTTTATTAATAAATTGTATGTAGTGCATGAAAATTTTGTTATGTATGTCTTTTAAATTTGATATAAAATACTAAATTACTATTTATCTTATTTATTATGCATTCGGAAGTGTATATTGCTTATTTATAAGGCAAAATTGTATAGGTATGCAATAGGAAATAGATATTTTTGTTTCTAATGGACATAGATACATACATATGTATGTATCTATATATAAAACATGGATAACAAAATTTTCGTGTATTGATGTCACATTTTTTTAAATTTTTTTAGGAGGCACACTTCTGCAAGCTGTAGTATTGGAATAAGTTTATAATTACTTTTCGTGGAATTTAATAAATCTTGACGTCATTCTTGACAATGATGTCAATGAACATTAATTATGATTTTTATTCATAAATATAAATATATGTTTTTTAACAGACCGATTTTTAAGAATTTATATCTAATATTATGTATGTAATGTATACGTTCGTTGTGCGAATAGCTTTTAAGGCGTATTATTAATAAATTTTGGCACTTTGATTATTTTATTTATAAAAAAATTGCACTATCAGTTTAAGATATATTTCATAAATTTTAGTCACTTTTTAGCACATTATTTATACATAAAGTATTTATTAAATTTCAATACTTTTATCTACATTAGCGTAACATTTTTATGCCACAATTTGGCTAAATTGCATAGGTGACTTTCACAAATATTATAAGGCTAACATTTGTATGTTGTCTATTATTGAGACTTTTTTAAGAACATTAAGGATAACTTCATCAAATCACTTTAACAAAAGTAAAGTAATGGAAGACTCACAAGTAAATGACAATTGACTTGTAATATACTTTTTATGTGTATATGTTTGATTTTTACTGAATTATGGCAGCGTTCTTCAACCTAAATTTTAAAATTTACTTAATATGTATTATTCAAGATGTACAGAATCGACACTAATAATTGTTCACGTGTTTAATTATTTTTGCTAAACACAGATAAGATAACTGTACAATTGAAGGGTGCGCTGAAACAAGGCAATAAATTTTTGTTTAACGTTTTAAATGCTTCTATATGTGCTGTGTATATGAAGTCTTAATTAATAATATAACAATAAAAACTTTTACTTAACAATACATGGACATAATTCTGATGTTTGGCGGCTCTAAAAGTTAAAATTTCGTCTATGCGGATGACTCGATCGAACTGTTGTTTTGTTTTGTCTTTAATACTCAAAATAATTCCACGTTATATAAATTTTATTTATAGAATGGATCATCTTTTTAATTTGTTGAAATAATAAATTAAAGACACTGAAACATTTCCCTTTGAAACTTAACAAAATATTATAATTTAATGTTTGAATTATTTTCAAACATTTATACGAAAGTTTACTTTTTAAACGTAAAATTCAATTGTGACTAGGCATCGCGTTTTACAAAATTCAGCAAGATGCTTTGCATCTAGTTATCGTTTCAAATTTAATATCCTGAGTTGCTTTGTTTTCAATTTTTTTTTAAATTGTTGCTCAAAAACAGCGTTAATACTAATGGATAAACTTTAGTTTCAATATTTTTTATTAAGTGATAAATTATTTGATACCTGTTAAATTTTTTGCAGCGGTTTTAAATATGTATTTAATATCTAAATAACACCAAAGTCCGTGTGTACAGTGACATCACAATTGTTTTGTTTTTCAGTTGCAGCCATATTAACTTCGACAAGTGTATCAACGCTGTTTATGGGACAACCTTTTAAAATTTTCTGCGCCGCTAAACTTTTAAATTGTACTTGCATATCACTCAGACTAGGATAACTATATAAATCTCCACGACATTTCTCTAAATTCGGTTCAGAACCTTGAGGTGCAACGGACTCGAGATTTTCAATAAATACATTGTTAAAAGATCCTCCAATTCCATCAAATGACTTTGTTGGCGAAGGAGGATTTGATGAAATATTGTTTTTGGAGCCGAGTCGAAGCAGATTCTTGTAACTTAAAGCGTCTTTAGACAATGAAAGTTTTTTCGAATTATTCATTGCGTCATTAGTATTTTTTGATGTATGCAAGGCAGTTGTTGATGTTGTTTCATGAAAGTTTAATGGTGAATTGACGTTATTTGAAGATCCGTCAATTCGATGTTGACTGTTATTCAATCGATTTGTGAGCTTTAACTTATTTAGAGTAGATTCTCCATCAATTTTAGGTTTATTTTCTTTATCAGCTTCAGGAAATGTGGGCTTGATAGAATAGAGAGATGTAGGTCTTTCAACAAATTTAATTGATTGTCTCCACTCATCTGAATTTCTTTTTAAAAACTTGTCGTCCTCAGGTTTGTGCGCTTTTGATTCGACAATCAATTCTTTCTCTGGCTTTTCTTCTTTTGCATCTTTATCGGAATTAGTTTTTGTTTGAGTGTTTTCAAATGTGACAACAGATCTTATGGGTGAATTGTTTTGGTGAACATAAATTTTTGTTCCTGGGGAACCAGAAATTGTTGTTGAACTGATGGCGTTTGATGCGAGTGTTACACTACTTTGAACAGTTCTTGATTCTTGAGGAGAAGTCGCTGGACTGAGATTCGTTGAAACTTGAAGAGTTATGGAGTTTTGTGTTTCTTGCAGGGGCGTCAAGTTACCTTGTTGTTGTTGCTGCTGTTGTTGTTGTTGTTGAATAAGCTTAAGTGGAGAAGAACTTGTAAAGCTCGAGATTTTTAACGGTGAAGAGGAAAGTTTTCCATTTGAATTTAATTTACTGCCCGACTGAGTTGAATGGCTTGTGGATGATGTTTTCTGAATAATCTGTTTTCGAGAATGATAATTACACGAATTTTATTATTTATAAATAGCGGTGGAACAAAGTTTTTCAATATATATTTACTTTAGCCAAAAGAGAATATAATTTTAAATTGAAAATATAATTTAAACAAGTATAAATCTCTTAAACCAAAGTAGATACTATTTAAATCCCAGGTTACCCAGATTACAGTAAATTTAATAATTTAATTAAGAAAGTGTTTTTATTTTTTTTTCTTACTTTATGTTGTGCTGAAGTGTTGAGTGATTTGGAACTAGAGCTACTGAAATCTTGACTTGGTCTCCTTGGTCTCGCCGATTTTATTCCTAATGTTCCAATGTTTGCAGATTTAGTTCTTACCGATCCAAAATTTCCGCCAATTCTATTTGGCGATGAATTGTTGGATGATTTAATGTTTTCAGTTTTATTTTCTGTTTGATGATGTTCAACTTTTTGTTGTTGATTGTTATTAGATGTTCCCGAGACACATCTGCTTAAACTGGAACATTTTGATCTTGGCAGAGTTGAACATGGTGATCTGTGTCGCCTGGAACTCCGAGGTGTTGAGTTAGCCAACAGACTAGAAGAATCACCACTCGGTTGTCGACGATGTCTTCTGGGAAGTGTTGCTGAACGAACTGAACTCGAGTCATCCCACACTTGAAAACTGGCCTGTGATTGATCTTCCAATATCTAAAAAAAGTTGATTATCAAACACAAGAATTATTTTATTAATTATTCTTTTCATAAATAAATGTGACTTACAGAAGGACTTGCAGTTCGCGTTTGAGTTGCTACACTATGCAGATGAACGACTCGAGGATTGAACCATTCCGTTGGAGGATATTGTGCACTAAATGTTCCCATTAATGGAGTTTTTCTTCTGGTACTACGTCGAAAGAGACGAGAAAGCAGTCCTATTTTTTCTGTAACGTCTTTTCATTATAAACACGAGTATAATTACATTTTATTAATTAAAAATGATTCATTTTCCAAAACAATTGGTTGCATTATTTCAGTAACGTAAATTATTTATCTAAACTCACTTGTTGGACTGTGCGGTGTGCTGTCAGTGCTAGCGTATTCGGCACTTGAGGAAGTATCACTTTGATCTGGCCTTCGGGGAAGAGATCGTGAACTTCCACTTCGATGAAGACGTCTAGCTGAACCCCACAGTCTAAGAGAGTGGCGTCTTTCGAGGCGACCAGGAACAGAACGACATCTGGCGAAAAGTACCTTGTCATTTGGATTACCTAAAGAGAATATTTCCTTAATGAATGTTGGTAAAATATTATTGTCATTTAGAGCAATATTCAAAGACTTGCCACCACAAATTACGTCGGCTAGATTTGTCTGCACTGCTTGATGTGTGACATCTCCATCCCTAAGAGTTATCATTTCACCATGAACCAATGCCATGGCTTCATCATTACTCATCAACATTTGGTTGGTTGTTGACACTTCTCTAGAGTTTCTTCTGAAATTTCCACTGTCTCGCCTAAGTCTTTTTGTCTCTGGTGTTACAACAAAATAGCCTTGAGAAGTGTGATAAATCTTCCTCTCTTGCATTAATTTTGCAAGAGCATCGTAGACAAGTTCTCGATTTGGTCGTTGCATTGTGGGAAAAGCATTCTTCAATGCTGACCTTAAAGTGTCAAGAGTTGCTGCCTGTCTCTGTGTAGTTAATTCTAATATTGCCCAACAAAGAGCTTCTGGCAGGGGTGTAAATTGACCCTGAGCAACTGGAGCTACTAAGCAATCGTCAATATCTCCTGCAAAAAAAATAATCATTTCATTAAACAAAATACTTGTCACTTTGGCTATTTTATTAATGCAACATATTTAATTTTATAATGCCATTTGAATTTGTATGAAAGCACACAGTTTAAGATTATTTTTATTAATTTTCAAACAGGAATATCCAGAAAGCGAACCACAGAAATCGTTGACCGAAACCAGAGTGACATTCAAGAAGGCATAGAGTCACCTTTCTAAATCTAAACTTGAACAAATGTACAAGTGTCTCAAGTTTCGCTAGGTGTTTGTTGTGTGGTTTTATATAAATATTACTTTTTAAAAACAACTTGTACTACCTTAACATTCATTTGGGGTGCGTAATATTTTTCTACTTGTTTCATCAAAACATTTATACATAATTATATAATATTAGGCATAGTTGTTAAAGTATTACTTTTATATTAATTGTTTCATTTATTTTTAGAAACTATTTCTTCTCAAGTTGCTTGATTCGAATTCGCATCACGTACATTCCGTTCAACCTTCAATACAAAGTAATCCATACTTGCTTTTGGGCGTGGACCACATTTTTCAAGGAATAAAAACTTTGAGCAATACACATTTTAAAGAGCATTTATTTATGTGAAACATATTTTTAAAATAATTATTCAATTTATTAAAAAAACAAAAAAAAATTTTTTGTTACGTACTTAATCTTATCCTCACAATAAATTATATATGATTTATACCAGACATTTAAATCGTGTTTAACAGAAAGTGCAATCACATTATTTTTCTCTCTAATAGACTTCACCTGCCCATCCATAGCAATCTCGCCGTACACTACACCTGAGTTATTATTAGCACAAACCAGTGCAAACCACGCGAGAATTTTACCTTGCTACGATACCTACGCATATATGTATATATATATATATATATATATATATATATATTATGATTATACTTTGAATATTCCCAAATGAAATTGAATTTATTTTCATTTCTTCATTTACACTCATTTATCCAAGTCATATTCCTTGAGAGATATTCAAAACATTTATGTATTTACATATTCGACAAATGGACAGAAAATACATCCCCATAAAGTAGTTTATTTAAAAAATAAAATTACTAATGAAACTCAATTTTATAATAAAGAGATTGACATGCAAATTTAATCTTTTTTCACAAATCCTTCAATTGTATACAGGTATATGGCATTTTTGTATCCATGTGGGCTGTTTCATTCTACAAAAGTATTTCCATCTTCACATCTAAATGTTGAGCGTTGCAACAAATTGCTTCAAGGAGTGAAAGCCATTGCAACAATTGCAATCTTGTATCAATATTTTTATATAACTTATACAATCAGGAAGAATTAAACAGTTTTTAAACCTTCTTTTCATCTCTTCTTAAAAAGAAACTTTACCAAGGGTGAATTCAGATTGTTGTCCATAATCTCATAATTTACAAGAGCGTCGGTATATTCTTCTCCAATTCAGATACTGCATTTTTATACTAAAATATAGTAATTTTTAAATTAAAAAAATGCATGCGAAAGATGAATTTGGAAAGTGTCGACTTTCACTCGATTTCATCCAATTCAGGTGCTAGAAGCGGATGAGAGACTGAAATCAGCGCAACTGATCTTCTCACAGACTCTAGCGATGTTCCACCTGAGAGTGGCATAGCAGCTCACTCCCACCGCAATGGTCGTGAAAATTGTTGATTCTCGTGGAGATATATCGCATTTAAAGACTTCCTCTCGAAAGTAAACGTTTGTCGTCGGCGTATTATTGTATAGCTACACATTTATTATTGTACATGTACTTTCTTGTCTCTTTTGATGACAATGACCTAGCTTTCGTATTATATTATATACACTTGAACAAAAGTTTCGCCAAATACTAGTTGTGCATGAGAAAAAAATGCATGTCCTGTTGCATGTACTAATAAACAACTATGTATTAAAAGAGCATTATTATGTTTTTAAAAAGAATGCTTTTTTAAGAATGTATTTATTGCAAAAATTATGATTTGAGAATTCTATATCGTGCTATATTATAATGTGTGATAAATATTTACAACTCACCAAGGCAGGTAATTGTGTGATCAGCAGGTGGTCTAAGGACATTCCTAGACCATGCCGCTCTCAAAACTTCTAGAGCACAGGGTGGTCCTCCAACCATAAGTACACCCGGTGACACATGACCTTTGTATCGAAGCTGACGAGTAGCATCTACTAATGCAATGTTCCACCAGCACTTGGAATTTGCTTCCAAGAAACTCTACAAACAGACATAATTGCCAATAATGAGATTTATGAACATGTATCAATTAATGGCTACTGCTTGTTACTATTTCCCTTTGGTATTAAAAACTTTTATTTACATTTGCACATGTATCTAATTTTTGACGAAATCAAGTCACATTGTTTCTATTACATACACATAATATATGTATAATATTTAAATGACACGACTGCTGACTTTCCCTTGAACCTAATTATGCTAATTTCTGCGTAGAATAATACAAGGTAATATAAAATCATAATAAAAGGAATGGCCTCCACCTACGATCACCAAGCGATCGACCTGAAAATACTAGTTTGCAGTTTGCTGTGCACTTTCACTTTGCTATCACTTGCATGCAATGACATTCAGGATAATAAATGTCATAAAACGGTATTTTGTATTTGACAATAACCCAAATTTTTAATTCACAAAAAAAATTAAAAATTCCCGATTCCGAAACGAATGACAACTTATTTTACAAAAAATTATTTTGTAAAATAAGGAAAAAGTATATATTTTTAAATGTTTTTTCTTTTATTTTGACAATATTATCATTTATTATAAGAAATGTTATTGTCTTTTGAAATCCAGATGATAGTGTTACAATTTAAGCGGAAATGTGTTTTTAAGATGGAAAACAATATTTCAAATGAGTTCGTATGAAATAATGGCAGAAACACAAAATATTATGCTATGCTCAGAAAAATATTTATTTAAGAGTAATAAAAGAAAAAATTTTTTCATTACAAAATATACAAATAATCATTTGATATATCAAATGGAAAAATGTCAAGACACATCCATTTCTCTTGGTGAAACAAGTATTTCATGGAAAAAACAAGCAATTATAAAAATGTTTTTCCCAACTTTCTGTGCATAATCCATGAGAAATATAAAAAAATAATAATTACATCAGTGATTATTTTTAATAATAAATAATTATTATTAATAATGCTTACCTGAAATAGATTGTAGCCTTTATCATACATCCACATTTCATCAGCAGGATGGTCTTTTAAATAGTCTGTCCTCTGGCCAGAATTAAGAATTTGGCAAGAGGTTCCTCTCGTCAATTGAATTGCTAATGCTCTCTGCAAAAGCAAAATACAGCGGGTAGATCCTGACCCACCATCTCCTGATAATGAGGCCATTTTCCTGTTCGTTATTAACGTTTAAGACGACTAGATGGGACCATTCCTGAAACATTAAAAAAATTTCTATATAATTCAGAGTATATAATATAAAATGTTGCTAAATTTCTTATGAAATAATAAACTTTAGAGCGCTACCCTTTTCAAAGCATCCCAACATGGATTCTCACATTATTAGATCCATTACTTTTAAAAATGAAGTACATATATCCACAAAATTGCACTTTTCCTTAAAAACTTATATATATAAATATATTATTCTACTTGGACTTGGGCGAAAGTATACCGGATGCATATAAACTTTCGTTTACAAGCTATATAAATTATACAAAGGCTTTATTATTTGCACTCGTCTTCTATTAGGATACAAAGATTCAGTATTGTAGATATTTTTTTAGAAAGGTATACCAAAAAAGGGAATCATGCGAAATTAAAGACTTTCTTTTAAAAACACGCAATCTTTTCTAATTACTGTATCCTCTACATCTTGCAAACTCTTTTTAATACAAGAGTAAAGATCCAAATTTTGTTAAAACTAATCTGATGCTAGTCGGGAATACAAATTATTGCATAGATTATTCACCATCAAAAATGAATGTTTACCAAACCTATAGAAATTCAAGTACTCTAAATTGTTTATACTAAATTTATATTATTGTAAGACTTTTAGAAAAAAGAAAAAAAACATTGGGAAACTTTTTCTTAGAAAGGTAACATTGTTTTTTTGTTTTTTATCGTCTTGCTGTTTCCAAATTGAGTTTGCATCCAAACATGGTAAGGTTTTTCGCATGAAATGAAGCACACTTGAGTATCCGTTACGCAAAGAATTTGTTTCTGTAAAAGGTGGCAGGAACATATGACGATTTCTGTAAGAGCAGAGTAAATTTAAGTAAAGAGTCGAAAATACAGTAAACACTGTGTCAAAAAATTACGCAAGTTAAATGCGAAATGCAAAAAAGATGTGATAAAATATTAAAGAGAAATATTTCCAAGAAAGAGGTGAGTTGAGAACCTCCATGATTCAGGTTTTACAGTCGATGCCGGTGACTTGAATATTATGGACTCAGTTTGGGTGGCACGAGATGGTTGCGCCCTACACTCATCCCGGCTATCTAAAGATTGTCTCGAGGCAGCACATATGCTGAGACCTGTTTTCACAAGATCTTGTTAAGTAGCTTCAGTCCAGAGTCCAGAAACTCGCAATGCCTCGATCATGTCTTTACGTGTCGCGTCACTTCTATTGCATTGCAGTAGATGAAAAAAAAAAGAAAATTTGTATTCATTGTATCACTTGAGATTTCCAAGTTCAATACAAATTCTTTATGCATGTACATGATGCTAAATGGAATCAACCAATATGTGTATTGATTGATACATCTTCCAAGAAGTATGCATTTACACTAAAATTAGTATTTTCTCAAAATGAACCGATAAATATCCAAATTGAATCCTACTAGGTCAAAACTCTTATGTATAAAAGAAATAAATTGTCAATTTAAGATTATATTTCCAAGGACAAGGATTCTCGCCAGATCTATCTTTCCTTTCAAGATAAAAGGTCGAAATTATATTAGACTTTGAAGACCCTATTGATTATTTATTATAGTTTGTCCGTCCATCTTCTACAAATAAGGTTCATTGTCAATTACAATATTCTTAGAAAATAATAATATATTGCAAGATTTTAAGGAAATACAAGTATTTGGGTCACATATACTATTACTGGTATACACAACATAATGATGAATACACGTTTCTATGTGATTTTTGAATTGAAAAAATTTAATGCAAAATGTATATGCGACCAGGAGTGCGTATACATATGTATTCAAGTTCCCATAACTGTTTGATGTTGCCAGGACCGTTAGAAGGCTTCAAGGATATCCTGTGTCATGTGCAAGTGAGAAGTGTGAATTACAATCTCACGAAGCGCGTGCAATTGACATATAAAACTCCAAATATTCCCAAAAAATTATTCAACATGGTTGCGAAAACGAGACCTCGACTTCGATGTCAAACGTTGCAGATTCGTTTAGTATATAATTTCATTCTGCAGTAAATCAACAGTTTATAATTCAGCAAAAACAGTTGAGCTTTTTAGTTGGGTTTTTGATGATTAATCAATAATACTAAAACATAAAGAATCTGTACAAGTATACTGCATTTGTGTGTTGAAAAAAAAATCTGCGTATAAAAATAATCAATTTTTTAATGATGCTGTTTAATTATTATTTTCTTTTTAAATACCAGTCATGCATTAACAAACTCGATTCTAATATTGGCGTTCTACTTAAATTATATTCAAATTAAATAATAATAATTAAATCAACCATAATATTAAATGAAAAAAACTAAGGTCACAATAAGAAAAATGAACAATTTTATACTTTAAATTTGGCTTTATAGTTTAATCACGGTCAATGAAATAAAACTTGTAAGTATTACTAATGACCTTCATGAAAAAGATATTTTAAGTATTTTATACAATTTCCATTCCTTTGAAACTATTCAACCAGAAAATTGATTTTAAACTAATAATATTGAAAAAAGTGCAAAGAAAAAAAATTTCTTTGAATTAACATTTTTGCCCAAAATAAATAAACAGTGAATAGCAGTATAATTTTGACTCTTACCAAGATTTTATAAATAACAAAACAAATATTTCCGCAATAGTGTCTCCCACATGTAGTACTTCCGTCCATTTAAAACCAAAAACTCAATTTCCAACATACTACCTACAATAGTTTTCAAATATTTTATTTTTGATTTTGACTAAAAAAATTCTACCAACTACTATTTTACATATAGTTAATTTATCCAGATTGAAAAGCGTTTCCTTCAAAATATTCGTTAGAGTTGAAATGTAGATATTTTCTATTTTTTTATTACCTTACATGAATGATTTGTTTTTAGATAGTTTTTGACATTTTCATTTTTTGTTTATATTAATCCGTCGCTTTTATTTATATTTTCTCTAATATTAAAATTAATTAAGTGTATTTTAATGCCTGATGATAATAATTGTAATAGTTATCATCTGTTTTTAAGCAGTGAAGGGAAATTTTGTCAAAACAAGCTGCTGGTTGGTTAGTTTGAATAATATTATGTCGTCTAATAATTAATAATTAAAATTTATTGTAACATTGCAAAAAACCAGTTGACGGTGGAATATTGCATTTATTATTTCACAATTTATGAATATGAAACCCTCAATAAAAAACAATGATGGAAATTACATGATCAAATTTTATTTAAAGTACTGACCTCTTTTTTCAAGAGGAATCAATTTTAAGAGGCGGTATTGATATCTAGCTTTTTTTGTCAAACCCTATATGTATCTTAACTATGCTTTCGTAGAGTAATAAAAAAAATTTCTTTTTTTTCCTTTATTGTGAATATTTTATAACAAACATGTAAAGGTATTTGTAAAGATACATTATTACTGTCTGCAAATACTTTAATACAAGAATAGTAGCTTACCAGGCGAAAAACAATGGTTGAGCAATCGTTTTTTCATGTTCAATTATTTGTTCACAAAACATTACAGATGCATATGTAATATCCCATATGACACTTTTTAATCCAATTCAATGTATACATCACAGGCATATTCTGCCGAATTCAATTACGAGAGTAGAATAAACAATTGTATCTTTTGTTTAGAAAATAAATATAGTCATCTTATATTTACATCAAGATAAATAATGATACATAGAAAAATAGAAAACTTTTAGAAAATAAAAAACATATAAATGTGAGAAATAAAGGTAAATATTATTAAAGACACTTTTCAGGCAAGGTTGTTTTTATAAAAAAAACCGGCAGTAGACTTAATATCACTTCTTTTTCACAATTTCACCTAGCCATCCTATATGGAACTGGTGCAACGTGCAACTAAATTGTGTGTAAACTGTAAATTGTGGCTGACACAAAGTGGGAGCCAAGTATGGGAAAGTATTTAGGCCAACGCACATAGAAAATCGTCAAACGTAAAGGGCATAGCAAAATGAAAACGGAACGGAAGCAGGGCATGAGTTAGAAAAGGACAGCGTATACTTGTCAAGTATACCCAAGTATACACTTAACTATTCTTGTCTCACACATATGTTTACGTGCATTGGAAAAGGATGGTTAAATATATACTTCTCAAGTATATACTTGCCAAGTATGCAAAAAAACCCCAATTCGGAAACGGCCTTGAGGTGCAGTCCCATGTGAGCCAAAAGCATAAAAAAGAAAGCAGAAAAACATGAGTGCAACTTCTTCTTTTAATTTTGGCTTTTTGCATATGAGTGCAACTGAAATATGCTGATAAAGCTATCTTTCTTGCTCTCATAATTTTCTGCTTTCGGCTCACATGGGATCGCACCCTAATTGTGCTTATAAGTTGTGTCGGTGTGAATGTAGCCGTACACAGTAGGAACTGTTTGTTTTTATCAGAACAAAAATCATGAAAAAATTTTCTTTTTAATGATTTTTGGCACATTGAAAGGTTCATATTTTCAAGTTAACGATAAATTTCACCTTAAAAGAGAAGAATGTTGGAGAAGTATCGTCAATCAGTGTCAAATTTTTTAATTAAAGAACATTGTCATGTTAAACATAACCTCAATTTTCTATATATCGGAGAAAAAAGGATGAAAAATTATTAATTATTCCTGTTAATTAGCAATTATTTGTGTATAGAAACGAAAAATCAAGTGAGTACTATTGTTTTTATTTATTTATTTGTCGTGTTTTATTTGACGAATCGACAAAATTTTTGCCCCAAAAAAACAATAACTGAGGATTAAATTTTCTAGTTTCAGATTTTTTGTTTTCAATCTTTTGCATTCGTTTTTAACTGCATTTTTTTCACTTGTAATTTTCAGATTTCATGGTTGTGATTTGATATGCAATAAAAATGACTGGTTTTCTTACCGTGATCTTCACATTTTTCGTCATTTATTTCATATTTTCCTGGTGAGTTATTAATTAATTTTCTTGTGTTGTTTTTTTTTTTTTTTTTTTTTTTTTTTTTTTTGTTATCGTCATTGTTATAATAATACTTGCAATTATTAAATTATTACTTGTGACTTTGCATTTTATCAAGAAGAGTTAATATAAAAAAGACTTTTGCTTTTTAGTAATAAGTATTTTTTTTTATTTTTCACCGATTTACATTTACTACTTTACATTAGTTTTATAAAAATGAAATTTTTTATTTTTCTATTAAATAACAAAGACTTTTTTGCATTTTTGTAATTAAATGTAATAAAAGAAAATTTTTAAAATACTCTTCATGGTAAATAAATATAATAATAAATCAAAATTTGTTGAAATGTTTTACAAAATTTACTTCTGGTTGTAGGGTAATTCCGAGACTTTTGGCATGGCACGTAAAAAGTCGTTACAAAATTGATCTCCGAGTTGGTTACATTCGTTTGCCATATTTTATCCTCCGAGATGTAAATATTACCAAAAATGGATTTACAGTGGTTAGTAATTAAATTTAAAAAAATAGTTATAAATTATAAATAAAATATAAGAAATATCAATTAAATATCAAAATAATATTAATATTTAATTATATTATTTTACTTTTAAGTAATTTTAATTTTAAATGTCTGCTTTTTAGCAAATTGATGAAATTAGCATTCGCTCTAGTTTATTTAGTAGCGATGTTGCAAAATTATTGGCCGTTGTGATGAGAGACGTAAGAATAAATAAAGATGTTCCCACAATATCTCATTGTCAAAAGAACAAGGAATACAATGATCCCTTGGATTTTCGACAGAAGAAAATTCCACCAATTATAATCACTTTTGTACAGGTGAGAATTTTTATTCAAATTCAAAGAAAATTAAACAATTTACAATTTGTTTTCCTTAATTATTATTTTTTCATTTTATTGAATAGTTATTGTCACAAGAAAATTCAATTATTCTAAATTTATTTTTTTTTAATTAAAGAAATTATTCAAAGAAAAAAAAACTTAATCATATTTAATTTAAAAAAGAAGATAAAAATGTTTTGGAGTAGAAATGTTTTTTCAAAATAATAAATTCTTTTTTTTTCTCTTTTTTTGCAGTTTATGGCTGTGAATATAGAAAATTTAAGTCTTTTAATTCTCGGCAATGGTTGGTTGGCTAATGGAAGTGCGGAAAGTTTGAGTCTCGATGGGAGTATTGTTCATGGGGCGAGAACTCTCTTAGCTTCGGCGACAGTCGCTGGTGGTTCGATGAAATTATTGAGACATGCATCGGACGCTTGTCTAGCGCAAATTAGTTTTGCCGGAAGTATCGAAGCGACTCTCAAAGCCCAGGGCGAACTCTCCGTCGAGGTGAGAAATAGTTTCAACATTTTACGATTTATTTATTCTTTTAATTTCTTATTTTCCTTACTTTTTATTTTTCTTATTCTTTATTTTCTATTTTTTAAATTTCTTATTTTATTTGTTATAATTGTTATAATAAAAGGGAAACGCATGTGACATGCTTAATATTTTGTGTTTAATTGTCCATTTGTAAAGAGTAAAATTTTGATTGTGCTTGTTTGTTTCCTTACATTTTTTTTCTATAGAAATTATACGTTGGAATCACGCAAACCGAGGGATCCGGAGGAGCTGGACTCCTTCGGTTCCTAAGGGACAGAAAATCATTGACACCAAATGCACCGCACTCTAATTTACATGAGCAATCAACTGGCGATTTATTATCTAGAATAGCTCCAATACTACCAAAGGTACAATTTGACAAAAGGAAATCACTTTTTTTCGTTTTTATTAAAAAATAAAAAGCATTTGTTTATTATGCTTCAAATTTTACTCGATTAAAATTTTTTAAATTTAGAGAAAAATTGTTTTTAAACAACAGTTAAAATGAAAAATAATTTTAAATTAAAAAGTATTTTTTTCTTCTTGATTTAGAATCTCGCATTAAAATTGGGAAGTTCGTCGATAATTGCCGGACGAGAGGACGGAATGATCTCAGGATTGGAATGCATAATTGGTGGTTTACAGGTGAATTCACGTTTTCAACCAGATGGACCACAACTTCATCTCGCTCTCAATTTGGACGGTTTGTCACTGCGTGGACAACTTCCGATTTTGTCACTTCGCCGACTATCGATTGAGGCTAAAGTATAACTTTTTTTAAAATTTACCGCTGAAATGGCAATTATAATAATAATGACAATATTATTATTATTATTATTATTATTATTATTATTATTATTATTATTATTATTATTATTTTTATTATTATTATTGTACGATACTTGTTATAAATTAACGAAAAGGATTAAAATGATCATTAATTGAATTTTTTTTCGACTCTTGGACAGTTGGAGGAGGACGTTCTGGCAATAATGACGCAATTAAATTCTCTATCGATGATTTACGATCACAAAGACTGGGAGCAAATTTTGTCGAGTAGTGCCAAAGATATTCCAACGCCGCACGTTGCGATTGACTCGAATCGAAAATTGCCTTGGATAAAATTGAGAACTGTTACCGAATTGCGCGAGGGTTCCTTGACAATAAAATTGCCGGATGTTCAGGAAGCCTCCTGCAGTCTCGCCTTTGTCAAATGTTCCGTCAATAGTTTTTTTACAGAACGTAAGTTTACTTTTTTTTGTTACTATCAATTAATAAATAAATAAAAACAAAAATCTCAACGGAATATAATTTGTATTTAAAATATTTTTGGGAATAATTTACATATTTTTTTATTGCAGAGAGAGCTGACGAATGGAATACGGAATTAATGATTGAATCGTTGTGTTGCGGTTTAAATGGGGTTGACACAAGTATTCCAGAAATGGCCCATCGCTGGGGAAATCCATTGACAATTGGAGTTTTCGTAGCGACGGCAAGTAAAAATGGCGTCGGAGTTGTTCTCGATTCACTTCGCATCGAATGGAGTCTGGAATTTTCCAAATTTCTCGAGCAAGGTTTCACGTAAGTGTTTCTTTCTTAATTAAAAAAAGAAAATAATAATTACAAAAAAGAACCTTCAATTTTATTAAAATTCTTTTCCATTGGAAAAAAAATTATATAAATAATTTTAAAAAACCGGGAAGAGCCGATTTTTTAAGAAGAAATTTTATTTTTTAATTCAAAAACATTTTTAACTAATTCATTCTTGTTTATTTTACTTACATCGAATATTTTTTTTTAACAAAAAATATTTTTCTTTCTGTTTAAAAAAATAGACGAAATAATAAATGATTTTTTTATGAAAATTAATTTTTATTGTTTAGATATTATAATCAGCATCTTGGCAAGTCGCTGAACCGAAAAGAATCAAACAAATCATTGCAATTAAATTGCAAGATGTCCAATTGCAATCTTTTCTTGATTGCAGAAAACGAATGTGAGATTTCTTTATTCTATTGATTTATTCACTTTGTAGTAATTAAATGATTTAATATAGATTATTAAGTATTATTATTTAAATTTTTATTATTGTTTGTATTTTTTATTGATAATAATTTTTTTAAATTTCAACCAGTGTCGATAATGTTGCGTTTGGATTCTGCAAATTTGGAGCACATTGTGAAGCGTTTCGTTGGTGTTGCCGAGGGAGTTTGTGCAATAACTCTCAATAAAAATGATACAATTAATTGTGAACACGCGCAACAACAGGAGCATCAATTTTTCGCTGTGCGAAAATGTAAAACTGCAATTACGAACGAGTCAATAAATGTCAGTTTAGATGGGACAAATCTCGCTTGGAGTCCAAATTTACATCTACGATTGCGACAACTGTGGCTCGAGTCGGCCGATTTTCGAGCGATTGTTTTCAAAAAATCGGTCGTTTCCGTCGAGAAAGGTGAGAATAAAAAGAAATAAAGAAAATCATTTTTTAATTTTATTATTTTTTGTGTTTCTTTATTTTACTATAATTTGCCATTTATTATTCACTATTAGTAATGTTTAATTATAATTTATAATTTTAATACAATTTGTTACTTAATATTAATTATATTATAGTATTATTTACTATTTAACATTATTTGTACATAATTTATATCATATTATTGATTATAATTATATTTAGTTTTTTTGGAAAAATTTCTCTATTTAAAAAAATTTTTCTTTCACAGAAAAATCGAAACGTGTAATCGATTTATTGGCGATGGGAGGAATAACATTGGCGATTGATATTTCACCCCGGCATTATCTTGAATTAAATTCAGATCATTTGCGATGGTCTCAAGGCGAATGGCGATTGAATTTCGTGAAAGCCTCACTTAACATGGCCGATATTATAACAATTGAGGGCTTTCAATTGACCCGCTTGAATGACAGTAAAGAAGTGCGACTCGAGAGGAAAAATAACGATGGCTTCGAACTCGATTGGAATGAAACCTGGTCGTTAAATATCGACTCAGCAAAGGCGAGATTTCCCTACGAGCATCAATTCACCGAGGCAATACAAAACGAATTGTTCAGCATTCGAAAGTGGCTCAAGGAACTTCATCCATCCGACAAAATGGGACCGAAAAATCTCCCCTGCGATTTGGTCATCAAGGTAAGAAGAAGATTCCATTTCTTAGAAAATTGTTTTATATATATTTTTTTCATATTCAGCAGTCAATATTCTATCAGTTTAAGTATTAAAATTGTTTCAAGGGATCGAATCCAACTTGAATTTATTGAGAGAGTTTAATTATCGAGAGTCGGCTGTATTATTGAAATATTATTTTGAATCATTTCTCGATTAATAAACGTCGGAATAATATTTAGTTTCCTCGGACAGTAAGTCGTGAAGTTTATTCGCTATTTTAATCATTCTTTTTTCCGTTGGAACGGGATAATCAGTCAGTTTCATAATCAATACATCCTTACCGTGAATATGCTCATAGTAAACGTTGTAGAATGTGAATTCTAAATTCGCGGTCACTATGTGAAATGAAATATCCTCATTTAGTGCCCGACTGAGGTCCAAGACACCGACTTGATTTTTCAATTGCATTTCAATTAATAATGGAACTTGCGTTGAAGTGTCGGCGTTATTAAAAAATTTCACCACCTCCACGTCACGTACTGGGGAAAATTGCTTAAACGTATCGAATGCGATGACATTCTCCCGGTGTACAGAGTCGATCAACTGGTTTGAAAATCTCTTAGTGATGAATTCACCCCGATAGAGGACAATTGGAGTCTGGAGCCATTCATTGTCAGATTGCCTAAGAGCGAGACGATTTATCGCAACCTCGAGTCGTCTCATTCCGTCCTTATTGGCTAGAAATATATTCCTGACGTAAGAATTCAAAACGTAGTAATCCTCGAAACGAAAGAGCTTTTGGACGTTTTCTATCTTCTTGTAATTTCTAAAAGTGTCTCTAACATTTTGGAAGTAGATGTAATCGTAAACGTCATTAATTCTTCTCACTGCTTCCGGTAATTCAATCACTTGGTCCAAATTCGCTTTCAGGAGTACATCTTGAATGTGAGGATGAATCTTTATTTTCCAACTGCCGTAATCGTGCAACAGTTCCATATTGCTGAGATCACTCGCTAACATTTCGTAAGAGGGCACAAAAGCTGTTGTATCTGGTTTTGAGCTTAAAATGTAACTGGACAGTAAATTAACGGACAATCTATAAGTACAAAGTGGCGCATTTTCAACCATAAAGTTTGCAGCTTCTGTAATTTTCTCCATTCTGGATAATTCTGTAACTATTTCCTCCTGTAACAAAGTTTTCAATTCGTGCCGTCTCAAAAATTTCCAGTGATCTAACGACATTTCTTCCCCCTTTAACTCAACGTTTAGAACTTTCTTGTGTGCGGTAAAAAACGTATCTGTAACGGTAAAGAATACGTCATTAAATACTAAATAATTTTCGCAAAATTCATCATGAAAGTGGGTCAAGTCGACAAAACCATTTGGAGAATCAAAGGTTATGTGATACCGTATTTCTGTTTTTAGTGCAAATGGATTCATTTTCTCGGTTGCAATTATGCCTGGTGGTTTGTTTCTCAAGAGAGTAATGTCATTGAAGAAAAAGGTCCTTTCCTTTAGATTTCTTATGAAATTGACCCTATTTTGGTCATTTGCAATTTGAGTGCACCAGAGCTTAATAGGCATTTGACGATGAATTTGCAGGTCCGCTTGAAGAAGAGCCAATCTATTTAAAGATGTACGGAGAAATTTTATATTCACTTTGTTTGTCCTTATAGATGCCAAACCATGAAGTTTCAACATCGTTAGAATTTCTACAGATCTTGTATATGTCGGGTTCTTTATGATCATTTTGTAGAAGTTTTGGTCGAATTTGATTAAAGTTGGCTTTGAAGTCCTGGGAATATTATCCGGACCTTCCACTTTGAACCGATGTAATGCAGAATCTGGACCTTTTGATGCTAAATCTACATGTTTACCCCGAGAAGTCCCGGGAATGTCATCCAGGTCTTTTTTTCTATACGGATGTTGTAAAGCAGAATCTGGTCCTTTTGTTGCTACATTTACTTGTCTATCCCCGGAAGTCCCGGGAATATTATCCGGATCTTCCACTTTGAACCGATGTAATGCAGAATCGGGACCTTTCGATGCTACAACTACTTTTCTGCCCCGAGAAGTCCCGGGAATATTATCCGGATCTTCTATTATGAACCGATGTTGTAAAGCGGAACCTGGTTCCTTTGATGCTACATCTAACCTTCTAATTTTTTCAGGAACATTCACCCCCTGCATTTGGATTCGATCTGGCAAAAGATTTCCTGGTGCCTCTGATTCGACGTCCACTTTTCTAAACACTTGAGCAAACCTCCCATCTGGCGTCCCAGCTTGATTTTCCAAAGAGAATTCTAAATATTCCTCTCTCTCTGCCTTTCCGACACTTCCTGGCATTTTTGCATCGAATTTTTTGTGAACGTAGTGTTCTGAAATATATCGACTCCCTAGTATATTAGCTATGCTATTTTTCGGTAAACTTGTAAATACTTCTGGTTCTTTTTTTGGTAGTGCAACACTTTCTTCACTTTCTAAACTCCTTGGAATGTTTGGTCCAACTGACTGGCTAGACTCAAGACCAATTGGAACTGTATTAGGGACTAATGGAGGCCTTTCTCCGGCGTTTAAAAGATCTTTCAAAGTAATTGTATATAGTCTGTGATTGGAACTGGAAGATTGAGCAGGTTCTGTTTTCACGATTCCTGTCAATGTTCCCTGGAGTTGAGGTTCGGTTTCTACAAATTGGGGTGAATTCCGTCCTGCTTCGATTCTTCTTGCAGAAAATTGTAAACCAATTGCTTCATTTCCTTGAGACGAATCAAGACGGGGGACATTTGGTTGGATTTCAGTATTCGTGGGATACTGGATTAGTTGACGATTTGCATTTTGTCCTTGAACGGCTTGATTAGGGACAGAATACGAATTCTGCACAGGTGTTACCTTCCATTGTATTGTGTGATGTTTGACATGATAATTACCCAATATTTTTACATTATGTCCGTCGATTAACATTTCCTTCAAGAGATAACCAACCTTATGGAGAATGTCGTCTTTGTTCATTTTAAGTTTGGTATTAACCACTTCACCAGTTTTTGGAATATACTGCTTGTAGAACATTTTACCACTGAGAGATGTAATTGGTATGACGGGAATTTTAAAACCAGAACCTTCGATGGTCCTTAATTCGGCAGTTCTTCCCAATGATGTGACACATTCAGGACCGAAATAGTGCGATCCTCCGGGATAAAGGTATCTAACGATGTTGTAACCGTTTCGCTCGTCTAGAACAACTGGTACTAAGCCTGTTAGATCGGGTACTAAGTTTACATCTTGGTTTACATTTCTTAGGAATGATTTTAGTAATGATAGAATTTTTCCAAACACAGGAACGTTCTTAACACGGGACAGCATGTTTTGAAATAGTTTGCGAAATGCTTTAATGCCAACAAAGCTCACTTTGTAAAGTAGTTCAAATCCTGGATCGAGGGTTCGAAAAGTGGCCATCGTCAAATCGGTAAAGAATCCTCGATTCAGAATTTCTCTAGCTACGGTACGAACTGCCATTCTTGTAATTTGGTTCAAGGACGTAATTAACGGCAATCTGGTGATAGTTCCCGCTCTTGCTAGTGTATTAGTAAGCAAATGCATTTTACCAAGATTCAACGTCAATCCTTTGCTTATGGTGGCTGTGTATTTTGCCGCCAGACCCGCAAATGGAATAAGACTGAGAACATCCAAACTGCAACTGTATGCGGCTTCTACTCCTCTGCCGGACCTGCCACTTTCGATGCAATTGTAAAATGGTATCAAAGATTTGACAAAATTCAAGTATTTCTCTCCCAGAGTTTCCTCATAATAGTACTGTTTCAGTCCCTGTATAAACTGTTTCGTTTTGATTTCGGCAACTCTTTCAACAAACATTTTGTAATCTTCCTGTTCGTATTTAAGACATCGGGCAAATGGTGCGGTTTCCATTTTTAATGACGAGTCGTTAGCAACAGCATTGGCGAAATTTCGTTCGTTTCCATTGCTACTAAGTAAAGTTAGATAATTATTCTCCTGTCTAAGGGCGTAATAATGCGACTTTTTGCTTTCCTTTACTATCGTAAACAGAAGGTATATGTCAGTGTTCTTTTTCCTCGGTACAGGTGCACAGTAAGTGCAACGCATCGGATATTCAGGAACTTGTGCGAACTTCACAACCGAATTCGAATCCATTACTTCCACTAATTTACTGTCCGTTAGGACTTTCTCAATTGAATTTTTCTCAATTTCTTTGTATGTCTTTTCAACATTTGTGAATTGACTATCATAGACAGTTTCTAAATTTGGTAGAAAGAAACTGCACTGACTAGGAAG
>JUFY01023424.1:9551-60590 GCA_001855655.1 Leptopilina clavipes | reverse complement strand
TTAAAAAAAAAAAAAAAAAAAATGAATCATTGTAGAGAAAAAAAGAAATATTAATTCTTCTTTGTTTTTTAGTTACGCTTGAATTCAATCAAGAAACTTTCTACAATTGCACTTGCTTTGGGTGTTGAGCGTACACGAAGTGAGCTCATTCCATTCTTAACAGAAACAATTTATGATGAAGATGAAGTTCTTTTGGCACTTGCTGAACAATTGGGAACTTTTACGCCTTACATCGGTGGACCGGAATTTGTACATCATTTATTGGTAAGAAAAAAGAACAACACATCTAATTTCTACAAATTTCTTTTGGCGAATTTTTTGTCTGCAGAGAATAAAAATTGAATAAAAATATTTTTTTAGCCACCATTGGAATCATTGGCAACTGTTGAGGAGACAGTGGTGAGAGATAAAGCGGTTGAATCTCTACGTAATATTGCGCTTCAACACAGTCCAGCGGATTTGGAGGGACATTTTGTTCATCTTGTTGAGCGTTTAGCTTCAGGCGATTGGTTCACGTCGAGAACATCGGCATGCGGATTATTTAGTGTCTGTTATCCACGTGTTAATCCAACAATAAAAGCCGAATTGCGAAATCATTTTCGTAATTTATGCCAGGACGATACGCCAATGGTGAGGCGTTCAGCGGCATCGAAATTAGGAGAATTTGCAAAAGTCGTTGAAATTGAATATCTAAAGACCGATTTGATTCCAATGTTTATTATCCTAGCTCAGGATGAACAGGATTCCGTTCGTCTATTGGCAGTCGATGCGTGTTTCAATATTGCAACACTTTTACAACAAGAGGACGTTGAACAATTGGTGATGCCAACATTACGTCAATGCGCGTCAGATCAATCGTGGCGTGTACGTTATATGGTGGCCGATAAATTTACCGATCTTCAAAAAGCCGTTGGTCCTGAAATAACAATAATTGATTTAGTTTCGGCATTTCAATTGTTGCTTAAAGACACTGAGGCCGAAGTTAGAGCCGCTGCGGCCGATAAGGTTCGCGATTTTTGTCAAAATTTAGAAGCAACAAAACAAGAATCAATTATCATGATCGATATATTGCCGTATATCAAGGAACTTGTTGCCGATCCAAACCAACACGTTAAATCAGCATTGGCAAGTGTTATTATGGGTTTGAGTCCAATTCTTGGTAAACATAATACAATTGAGCATTTGTTGCCATTATTTTTGTCGCAATTAAAAGACGAATGTCCAGAGGTTCGTCTCAATATTATCAGTCATTTGGATTGTGTTAATGAAGTCATTGGAATTCAACAATTGTCACAATCACTCCTGCCAGCTATTGTTGAACTCGCTGAGGATTCAAAATGGCGAGTTCGCTTGGCAATTATCGAGTAAGTTCTTTTGATTTCTTTTTAATTTTCACTTGTACTCTAAATTATTTTAAACTTTGGTTATTAATACGAAAAGAAAATCGGAAATTTGCTAATAATGATTTTTTTTCTCCTTTTTGTTTTTAGATATATGCCATTGTTGGCAGGTCAGTTGGGCGTAGAATTCTTTGACGAGAAGTTGAATTCTTTATGCATGACCTGGCTCGTCGATCATGTGTACGCGATCAGAGAAGCGGCGACACTCAACTTAAAGAAATTAGTAGAAAAATTCGGATCAGAATGGGCGCAAAATACGGTTATACCAAAAGTTTTAGCAATGTCGAGGGACCAAAATTACCTTCACAGAATGACATGCCTTTTCTGCATTAACGTGAGTAGTTGAATTTTTTTTCCTTTTATTTATTTTTGTGTTTCTTTTATTAATTTTTTTCTTCTCTTCTCATTTATATTTTTTTCTAATTTAAAGGTATTAGCTGAAGTATGCGGCCCAGAAATCACGACAAAAGTGATGCTTCCAACTGTTTTAGCGATGGCAAATGACAATGTAGCAAATGTCAGATTTAACGTAGCGAAAACCCTTCAGCGTATTGGGCCCTATTTAGAACCTAATGCTGTCCAAACGCAAGTGAAACCAGTACTAGACAAACTCAACACCGACAGTGATGTTGACGTGAAATATTTTGCATCGGAAGCAATCGCCGGAATTGCAGGTAAATAATTATTAATTGAAAATAAAAAAATCAATTTTGTCGAGTGATTGTAATTTTTTTTTAATTTTATTTTTTTTTTAATTTTAATAGATTAATATTTTAATTAAAATTGTGTGACTTCAGCGATTCGAGGAATTCGTTCGACAATGATGCGATAACAACATTATCCTTGCATGCTGCCTTCTTACTAATCTGTATTCCCATTCCTCTGCTTATGATGTTTCATTCTTAACTTCCTGCATGGTCAACATTTCTATAAGTTGCTTATTATTTACAACTTTAGTTTATGTATTTTAAAAAGAAAAAAACAAAAATCAGTGCAAAATTATTTTTACAGTCACTTTTTTCGAATCTTTTTTCTATAAAGAATATTTTTCCCCCAATTTTTATATATGAAATTCAGTATTTTTTTTCCAATTATAAATAATTTTATTAGTTTATAAAATATAATAAAGTATAATAAAAAGTGTATTAATTTAATATTATATATTAATATTTATTTCTTCAAATGAGTGAATAATTGCACTGTTATGTTAATAACTAATTAAAGTTAATTGAAAGATATATTGATTAAAGATAAATGTTTTAATATTTATTGTAAAAATGTAATTTAATTTTAAACTTTTTGAAAACAGGATAAAATTTAATTCCAAAGAGAATATGTAACAAAATGTTATTTAATTTAATTATCAACGTCATGACAAATTGTTCGAAAGAATTTATATATTCATTGATCGCGAGAAACAAGTTGAATAATTTACCGGTTATGTAAATTCTAATCATTGAATACTTTTGCAAGTGCAAGTATAATATTAGAAATAAAAATACCTGAAATAATTACATTTTAAAAGCAAAAATTTTTACATATCGTTAAATGCAAATAATGTATTTTGAATGTTTGCACTGATTTTTAAAAACAATTCTCAACATATGAAAAATATAATTGAGAAATTTTACATTAACGAAAAATTTTTATTAGAAAAGTAAAAATTAGTGGAAATTTTTAATTTTAATTTTAGTGAAACATTTAGTAATGTATAAAAATGTTTCAATTTTATTAATAATTTATCAAATAAAAATAGTACCTACAATAAATAAATATATATATTAAAAAATAATTATTAAAGAAAATTTTGTTTTTCTTTCTATCGATCGATATTCTGTTTTTTTAATTTAATTTAAGAATTTATAATTAGAAAAATCTTGTGTTTCAGCATAATTTGAGAAAAGAAAAATACAGGACAACCCGAGTGCATTGTATGAGTAACGAACAACATGCGACATCAGATTTAATACATAACGAGAAAAAAAAAGTAAAAAAAAAGTAAAAAGTAAATATATATATAATAATTAATAATAATAAACAAGCAGATACACTGATCAAAAAGAACATAAACACACAAACACACAGATTTCCATTCGCTATACACAGAAGAAGAAAAAGGCCGCATATTATTAACTCTGGCAGGTTAAAAATAAGAAAAAAAAATCCAACATGAAATTTTTCGAGTTAGCGATTAACGTTAAATAATATTTTTAGTTCTGTTGTATTTGTATATCTATAATGATGTAATAAGGTCGAATAATCAATTTAATTATTGGTATCATGTATCTCTCGTACCTACTTAAGTCTTAACGAGTAATGATTAATAAAGAAAATGACTCAGAGTTTTTTTCCTTTTTTTTTCTTTTTTTGTTTCCTTAATAATAATTAAAGTTCAAATATTTTGGATCAATTTTTAAATCAATGAAAAATTTTAATAAATTGAAAATTGAATCAATTGAACAATTTTTTTTTTAAAAAAAAGGAAGCTGAAAATTTATTTTAAAAAAATAAATTTTTCAACTAGAGTGTAAAAAAATGGATTAAAAATAGACAAAATTTACACTTAATCGTATGGCATTTATTGAGGGACATTTCTACTGAGTTTTTTTTTTTTTTTAGTACATTTTATATTATCACAGCTTATCTCTATGTTTTATTCGGTTTTTTTTTTAAATAGTAATAACTTACGTAACCCTTAAATATAATATATTACAATTAAATATATGTATATATTTCTATGTATACGCATATATAATTATTAATTAATTAATTACATATTATTAATTAACATATATATATAATAAAAATTAAAAAGTACCAGACATTTTGTTTTGAAATCAAATTCTAATTTAGTGTCAGAATTTGTATCTCATTTTGTACTTGATGGAATTGAATATTAACATTAAAAATTTTTAATATATCTACATTATTTTTCTATAATTAAAGAATCAATATCGAGCTTGAATAATCGCGAAACTTCTTAATTTTTAACAATGAAATTCTACACGAGCAACTATTTTTTTTCTTTTTTAATTATATAGCTTATTATAGAGAAAGTGGTGGGAGCGGAAAAATGTTTAAAACTTTTCTTTCAAAAAAAAAAAAAATAAATAAAACTACTTACAATAATTGTCCATTTAATAAATAATTAATTGTATTCATTTAAGAATTTTTCACGAGTAAAAAATTATTTCGATTTTTTGAATTTCAAATAAAAAAAAGCTACTAAAATGTAAGAAAAAAAAACGTTGAAATATTCTTTGATTTCAAAATTAGGTGATGAAAAAAAACTTATTAAATAGTTATCACTAATAATATCTTTACACGGTAAAAAGTTGTCTCAATGGATATAATGTTATTTTATAATATATATATATGTTACGTCTACGAGTATTTAAAAAACAAAAAAAAATGTTCATAAAACAAACGTTCGAGACTTGAAAAAAAGCAATAATTAAATTATTGCGCACCTTTAATGTTGCATCTCAGAAACAAGTGCAAAAGAGTCGATTATCAGTGAAAGAGAAATTTTTCTTCAAATTAATTCGATTATTGAAAAATAATCTTTGAGGATAATTTTATTAAATTATAATAATAATAATAATAAAATAATAATAATAGTAACAAAACGATAAAGTAGAAAAAAGAAGAAGAAGAAAATGAAGAAGAGAAATAATAAAAATTCGATTTTTCAAAAAGAAAAAGTAGAAAAGAGAAGAAAGGAAAAAAGAAGAAGAAGAGAAATAATAAATTCGATTTTCGATCAAATCGAGATTTAATTGGTGTCAAGTTTTAACTAAATCAGTCTGTTTTATGGAAATGCAACACTGAAAGGTCAATGTATTGTAATCTATGTTAAATTAGACTAAAAAATATTCCATAAAAAGAATTTTTCAACAAACAAAAAAAAAAAAAAAAAAAAAAAAAAAAAAAAACCGCTAATCCTAAAAAGCATAAATGTCTCGACGTTTTTGTTTTTTGAACTATCGCATTATCGCACAATTTCAAACATTCACATCGCATTCACACGTATAAGTCAAGGATTCGTTATTACTCATAATTATACTTTGGCTGGATCATTATTACAATATAATTATTATATTCCTAATTTCGAACCCTCTATTAAAACCTAATATGTACTATTTTTCGTTTTTATAAATTAATTCTACATTTACAGATATTAATAAACTCCCGAGAATATTAAAACGCAAATTCTACTTTCTTTATATAAAAAAATTTTCTTGTATCATCAAATAATTTTCGCAATATTTAAATAATTTCCATACACTTCGAAAAACAATTTTTTTTTTAAATTAGCAACATAGAAAAATTTTTTTTGATATCCAAATTTTTTAAACATTACTTAATAAAGTAAATAGAATTTTTTTTCAAAATTAATCCAAAAAAGGGAATTTAAAACTATTTTTTTAAGTAATTGAATTTGTCTTTTCTGAAAATAATTTCCTTTTTAGGTAAATTTACCTAGTGAAATTGTTAAAAAGTAGAATTTGCGAAAAAATCGTGTTTCCATAAAAAAAACAAAGAATAATAAATTCTAAATGACTTGAATTTAGAAATGCCTCATTAAAATGTCCACATTATTGATTGAAAAAATTAATATTGTACAAAAATAAAATACTATAAATTGCCCTGGTGGTGGCAAATTTTTTTTTTTTTTATCACTACGTTCTGATTTGAGGAACAATTTTTCCTTTATATTGGGGTTCTATTTTTTTTTTAGAAATTATACAGAGGATACTATCCGTCACGTTTTTTTTCCTTTCTTTTTCATTGATTTTCAAAAGTCTTTCAATTTGTACTAAAAAAAAAAAATTGGATCGTTAAAATTCAATTTTCTCACCCGTTTTTGCAATTATCCAGTAGTAAATTTTCTTTTTTTCCTTCCTTACTGTTGTCAATATCTCTTGAAAAATTGTATTGATTTTTTTCTATTTTTTTTACCTAACGTTAATTCCGAAAAGAATTAACATCATTATCATCAGTTGATGAGAAAATGAGAAAATAACAGAATTAAATTGCGGCTACATCGGATTTTGCCAAGTCCACACAGACGACATTACTGATTATTGAAACTTGATCCGATTTTGTTGAATTGATGTCTGCATTTACGATATTTAATGAGGAAATTTTGGCACGTTCATACGCGTCAACTGTGTTTAAACTTAAAAACCTGCAAAAAATATAGAATTTTTTTTTAATTTATGAATTAGAAAATTAAATTAAAACAATCAAATTAAATTTATTATTTAGAAATACGAGAATCAATTTTCGTATTTTTAGGGAAAATATGACAAAACAAAAAAGAACAAAAAACAGTGGAATATTTAAAATAACATACCTTATGCAAATGTAAATAATTAATAACGTAGTGCCAGCTGAAAACATTCTTATAAATGGACTTTCGACAAGTTGAATAAGAATCCAAGCAGCTGCTGCAGAACCGCACATTGTTGTGACAATCGCAAACGTTTGAAGCCAATGTCGAGGTGTCAAACTGTGTTGCCAATCTAATCTTCTCGAATGTTCAACATTGTATTTTGTACCGCAAACTTTACAAATCAAACTGTCCGAATTCATCGAACTCTGAAAAATTTAAATACCAGAAGTTAGTAAAAAATCGCAAAAATATAATTATAGACGTAAACATGGAAAAGTAGGGAAAGATGAATTAAAATAAATAATAATAATAAAATTAAAAATAATAAGAAATTAAAGAATAAATTTAAGAAAAATACATTTTTCCCTATTTTTGTGTCGAGTAATTAGGGAGCAACGAAATGGAAAGAAAATTAGCAACACGAGGGTGAATTTAAAAATAAAAATTGCGATAAAGCAAAAGGGGAAAAATAAATTGAGGTGTAACTAATATATGAAGGGAGTGAAGAATTAGATTTACCTCAACGAGCCATCGACGCAAGCAATCGTGATGAACAGCGCTCACATCGCCTCGACATTGACAAGGTTGAATCAATGGACCGGCATCTTGTCGATAACTATCATAGCAAATCCAACAATCTTTGCTGCTGCTACTACTACTACTACTACTGCAAGCACCGTCCTTTAATAATTCCGAATCGGGTGAACAATTTTTGTCATTCAATTCAAATTCATTGGCAACTTTTCCCTGATCGAGATCCAATTTCTTCAGGAGGCGCTTTGGATTCAAAATCCATAATCTTTCCGGACTTGTGCAATTCCATAGGACACAGGGAAACCAAACGGCAACTGCCAATTCAATTACACGAAACACGACGTCATGCCAATTTCTACTATATACAGGAACCCTGCAAGAAAAAAAAAAGAAAAATTTAGAAAAATATAGAAAAAAATTGCTATTTTTCTCCCCCAAAAAAATAAATAAATAAATAAACACATTAAAATTTGACTTTAATGGGCAAATCGTACTTTGTTTTCCAAATATCACTGAGCATTTCACTGAAAAGAAATCCCCCGACAATGAGCAGCATAAAGGCTTGAAAAACTAATCCGAATCTAGATTGATGCAATTGTGATGTATTCACGTGAGTCTTTAAATTTAACGTTTCCCCGGTCGTTGGCGTCGATTCGAATAATTTCGCAGTCACGACTTCCTCCTCCGTTCCGGCTGCCTCACCCGGTAAGTGATTCTTTGTCGCTATCGATGTCACTTGATCCTCGAATAAAAAGCCTCCCCGAACCTGAACAAAAAATAATTTAAATCATTCTTTTTGATTTTTAATTTAAAATCTAATTAATTAATATTAATTTATATTTCAAAAGACAAATATTCACTAGGATTATAAAGTCTAAATTAATATAAATTGAAAAATAATCCTGAAATAATGCTTATCTGGTGAAATTTGAAACCAGTTTTCATAGTGACAATTTACTTTACCTTGAAAAAGACTTCGACTCCGTAAATCAGGAAAAAAATAACGACAATAAAGAGAAGAACAGCGTAGCATCCATTAAAGACGTGTGTGTAGAAACTCTGCAAAAAAAATGTATTTTTTTGGAAAATTGTTTTTTTTTAAATAATCAATAATGTTGATTTCTTTTTTTTTAATAATAATAATTAAATTTTTTGGATAATAATTTACAAATTTACTTACTTTATCAACGTCGGTGTTCATTTGAACGATGACAAATTCCGCCACCAGTAATGAATATGTAATGACATTGAATACAAGAAAACCGAAGAATGATTTCGAAAGGAACTGTGGCTTATCGTAACGAATATCACGCAAGTGAAAAACTTCTGCCCAAAAGCAGACAATTAACGATGATCCACTTAACAGAAATGGATAGTACGCTGACAATAGACTTCTTGACCATCCTTCTTCAAATGCAGTCTTAAAAAAGAAAATAATCCTTAGTTTCATTGATAAATTACAAAATATTCACTAGCAATTATTTAACATCAATATTAAAAATAATTATAATAATTATATTATAATTGCAATAATTATATTATAACAATTGCAATAATTATAATATTATAACAATTCCAATAATTATAATAATTACAACAATCGATAAAATACATTCAAATTAAATGTAGAAAAAATCTATTTTTATTCAATTTTCCAAATAATATTCTATTTCAGGACTTGCAATTTTGATAGATCAATAAAGTATAATAAAACTAAAAGTGAAACTATCAACAATTTAATCAAAAGCTTCTCACAACTATACGAAAGTAATAAAAAAATCGTTTTCCTCTTTTAATTTTTACATTGAAACTATTTTTTAGTTTTCTTTTTTCTTTTTATTATTATTATTATTATTATAAAAAGTAGATAGATGAAAATTTTACTTACAGGAGACGTGAAGTAAGCACCGCGAATTATTGAAGCGAGAAAAACAACAAAGTACAAAACTTTCTGCGTTGTCACTTGACAAGCGCGCAAAAGTGATGGGGTTTTCATTTTTTGCCATTCGGCAACTATGCACATTACTAATTGTAATAGACAAACAAAGGCAAGTAAAAAAAACATCGATGCAAATCCAATATAATAGCTGAAGTTTGGAACGTGACATTCTGATCCATCGAATTGAATCTGCAAATAAAATTTAAGAATTATTTTCCGTAAATTAACAATTGATATTAGAAAAGATTAAATTTTAATTTATAATTTCACTAAAAAACAGGAATTAATTTTTAAATGACTGAAAAGGTCTTCTTTGTGCTTAAAAGTCCTTTTAAATATACATATATATATATATATTCTATTGTATTTAAAAATTAAATTGTGAAATAACTGCGTTTTGAATTGAATTTAATTTGAAAATTATTCAAGAAAAAAAGAGAGAGAATTCATTATGAACTTTGAACATTGATGATGATGATGATGAAATATAGTTTTTTTGTTCAATTTACTTTCTACATAGGTTCCCTTTAATCAATAATTTTTGGGAAATATTACTGTGTCTATTATAAATTATTAAAATTGATATAATAATAATAATAATAATAAATTATTACCTCGCAGAGACAAGTGCCATTATGACATTCTCCATGACCGGAGCAATTTCCTATCCCGCAAGTATTATTCCACGCCATCATTCCAAATTTCATCAGCAGTGATAATGGATTTTGAGTGCTCAATGCAATCATTTGATCCATTTTCACTGCCTTCAATCTTCAACTGACAAACTGCAGTGCTGAAAAAAGAAAATTAGATAAAATTTTTACATAACAATACACATGTAATTTGTCACATACAATGTAATATTTTACCATATTTACACGCAAGGAAAATAAAAGATTTACTGCAATTAATTTTCCCAAGTTTTTCGATATTAAAAATGAATTTAAGAGAAAAAAAAACGAGAAAGTAATTTAGTAATTGTTTTATTTTTTGTTCTCTCACGAAAATTTAATGATGAAGATGACCAACAAATGACAATTAATATTGCGTAGCATTACATAAAAACTTTTAATTAATGTAAATTAGAAGCTTTATTTCTGACAATTGAAAAAATGCCTCGAAACGTTTAATTAACAATTCAGTACACGTTTCTTTTTTTGAATAATATTGTTTAAATCTAAAACGATGACACGTTATAAAAAACTGTTTGGAAAAAATAAATTAAAAAATCACAGATTTTTTTAACCACAATGATAAAAAATGAAAACTATAAAAAATACTCTTGACAAAACTCATTAAACTGTGTTTGATAAAAACTAATTTCACAATCACTTTATCCGTATCTAATATTGTCAATAACACTGGTTTCTATTCTTTCTTTTTTTATCTCGCGCGACAAAATTATTCCAAGCTTTTTTGTATAAAGACGCCATTGTTTATGTTTTTTCTCGAAAAAGTCAAAAGCAGGAAATCCTCGGGAAAAAAAAGAGCAGAGATTTAATTACATGTAGTAAAAAAAAAAGTACAAAATGAAGGACATTTCAATGACGTTTTTATCACATTTTTTTCTATCCATTTGCAAAAATCTTCATAACAAAATAAACAAACACAAAAGGAAATCAATTACTTGTCATTCGAAAAAAAAAAATTGTACTGGTAATTTCATACTTTAATGACAATCATGACAATTAATAACTACATTGAACCCTCATTTTTGTGCCATTTTTGTTTGCTATAAATACGAATTGAGTGCATAAGTACCGAATGATGGAAAACTATATAAAATCTCACCACTTGGTTTCACATTCGTCAGCTGTCTTCTGGAATCTTGAAAATAATCTCGATTCCTATTTTTAGCACTCCCCTATGTTACTTTTCACACAACACACAAATTTATATTTTATCAATTTTTTCTTATCTTTTCCAGGAGGAAGGGTAAAGAAAAATTGAAAATTTCACTAAAAATATCCTGCCATTTACGATCACAATCCCGTCAATTTGACTTCCATGAATGCTTCCATCACTCTGACGAATTTAAGAATAAAAACACGGACAGGAATACACCACTACTTTCAACTGATTAAAGAACTAAACACATATGCAGTTCTTGTTCACATATGAACACACAATACAATATTCTTTTCTTTGTGTACGAACTACACGAGCATTTATACACATTCACAAAACACTTTGTGCGTGTGACTCTTTTTTAAAGTTCCTCTTTTTTGTTATTATTTTCCCTTCCGCTTGTGTCAATTATTTAAACCTTCTTCTTTATTTTCAAAAACAATCGAAAAATTAATAATTTAATTTACAATATACTGGAAATAAAGGACTGCGCACAATTATTTCAACCAATTAAAAAACTTGTCCAATAACTTCACTGGAAAATTCTCTACAAGTAGAACCAATTAAAATTAGTAGAAGATGATTTGATTGGTTTGATAGGAAATCGGTTTCTATTTAGAAGAACCAATCAAATTGTTTTAGTGATGTAAATTTCCCTTTAAAACATGAACTGAAGGAGTATGAAAGCGGCTTAAAAATAATTATTATTTTTAAATTTGTATAATTTAATTCAGTTTTCAGAAAGACGAATAGTAAAATAAATAATTCAGACTAGTATTTGAATTTTTAGAATAATGTATTTTTTTCTATAAAAACAATTTATATAAAGTCTGCATAATTAAAGAAGAAGTAGAAGAATATCGCTAAATTTGATTGGCTCTGCAAATAAATTGCAACTAGAAATGGAAATCTTTGCAACCATAGACAATTTTTGTTGTTACGAATTACAATTTGTCATATTTTTTTTATTAAACAACAGGCTTTCGTGTAAATTTATTCGTTCATTCGAAAGTTTATAGTCGCGATAAATTTTTACGCGATTTTAATTCTTTTTCTTATAATATTTCTCAGGTGAAAAAAGAATACTTATAGTTTTATCTGCGTCTAAATGTTCATAGAGAGGTAAATATTTCTATATTTTCAATTTATTTAAAATCCGCTTTAAAACTTGATTAATTATAATAGGATTAAGATTTATTTAATATCACAATATTTTACGAAAGTAAGTATACCAGAATATTTTGAATAACCAAAGAAGAAGACTTTGTTTTCATAACCTCAAATTTAAAATAGTTAATAATATTTAGATTTGTTGTGTCTTTGTTGTTATTCATCTATAGCGGATTAAATAATTAATAAAAAAAGTAAGTGATGATAAACACATAAGATAAGAAAATGGATTCTGATAATTTGGTGGACGACACAAAAGATGACAATCAGGTTGCAGTAGAAAACACCGAGAAATCAACAATTGCGAATAATCAGGTAATGTAGAAAAATTGAAATTTTATATTTAATTTCTCCCGAACATTTTATTTTCCTCCTTTAACGTTATATAAATTTTCCAGGGAGATAATTCGTCGGCAAAAAATAATGATGCCTGTAATTCTTCCTCGTCCGAACAAAGTACAACGAAAAGAAATAAATCAAAAGGTAAATAATAAATCCGTGGAAAGTCAATACAATAATACAATATTTTTTCAATACAATAATTGTTCAGAAAAAATTTTTTTTAGGTAAAATAAGTGGAGACAGTGGAATTTCCATGGAGAAAACGGATGAAAGTTCAGATGATGAAGATTCAAGTAAACGGCAAAAAATGTCAGAAACGCAGTTCAATTCAGAAATCGCCGAATGTTCAGCATCGAAAAGTGATATTTCCTTTCCAAAATTGAAATCCAGCGTTAGGAAGCGATATTATAGGAATAAAAATAGTTCGGAAGGTGACGAAGAAATTGGCGAAGCGTCTGGAATGCGTAAATCAAGTGCCACCAGCGAAGGTAATAATTCTTTAAGGAAAATATCTCTTTCGGAAATCCGAAATTAATAAATTATGATCAATGATAGATAAATCGAAAAGTGATGATTCAACGCAAGATTCTGATGATGATGCAGTGGAGCAAGATGACGACAGAGACAGAAGCCTCCCTTCACCGGAACGAGGAAGTAGTCCAACTAATACTGGAATATTAGTTGACAGAGGTAATACTTGGTGACAAATGAATTAAATTTTCTAAAAAAAAAAGTTTATTCACTACTGTGGAAAATTTGATTCAAAATAAAAAAAAAAAAAAGAAGGCGCTGATGACTCGAACGAATGGACAACCGCCAGTGAAGAGGAGTTGGACGTCGCTGCATCGATAATGCAAAAAGCACCACCAAAATCAAAATGCTTCGTAATAAAGGAACTAATTAATCGGCAACTCGGCAGAAATCCAGAATTTGCCGACAGATTTTACGGTTCACTTCGATCTGTACAGCGATTACGACTCAAGTGTAAATTAAACGAACATCAGGTAAATATATTTTCCATTTTTTCTAATCGAATCTAAGAAAAAAAAAGAACAATGTTTAAAAACCGCTTTTGGATTTAAAAGTACAATGTTCACGTAATATTCCCTCCAGTGATAGGTTGCTAATTTTGGGGTCAACAAAGGTTTGAATAAGCTCACGAGCTTCTAGACAAAATAAATCATGAATAAAAAAAATTTTCAGGGTTGCGTCAATAGTTTGAATTTCAATCAAAAGGGAAATCTTTTAGCAAGTGCCTCGGACGATTTAAAGGTGAATATTTGGGACTGGGCCGCAGAAAAGAAGCAATTTACGTTCTACACTGGCCACAGGAGTAATGTTTTTCAGGTATGTTTCTTCCTTTGGTTTTTTTCTATTAATTTGAAAATATAGTTTTAAAAAAACTTTTTTAAATAAATAAAATATAAAATATTTTCCCATATTTTATTTTATTTTTTTACATATTTTGTTATTTTCGATCACTAATGATGAAATTATATTTTTCAGGCCAAGTGGATGCCATTGGATTGGGAAAGTTTAATGGTGACAGCAGCTCATGACGGACAAGTTCGATTACTCGAACTTCCCGTGGGAAAATCGCGTCGAATTGGCTCGCATCAAGGACCAGTTCATAAAATTGCCATTCACAAGGAAATGCCACACGTTGTTCTTTCTTGTGGCGAAGATGGGAAAATACTTTCAATCGATATTCGTGAATCGAAACCACGAAGGTTCGTAAAAATTTGTAAATAAGTTAAAAATTTACGTCCGTTTCTTTTTTCATCGTTCAAAAGGCCTTGTAAAGAATTGTATTATTCAATAATTATTATTATTATTGTTAATAATTTTTACGAGGCCTTTAAATGGTTTTAAATAATTTATTGTTTAAAAGAAAAATGTCAAATGACAAAAATTATCAACAAATAATAATTATTTTTTATTGTCTTTTGATATAGATTAATGGTAGTGAAAGAGGGTTCTGAAGAAGTTCAGTTGTACAGCATTAATTGTCATCCGTTGAACAGTTATGAATTTTGCGTCGGAGGTCGAATTCAAACGGTTCAAGTTTTCGATAGGAGAAAAGTTTCCTCGCCCTTGTACAAATACTGTCCCAGTCATTTGGTAAAAAAAGAGTTTCCTTTTTTCCTTTAAAAATAGATTTTGTAAATTAAATTTACTCACGAATTTTTCTTTTTCACAGACGCAGTATAAACTTGAACATGTGACGTGCGCTTTGTACAACTACAATGGAACGGAAATTCTCGCATCTTATAATGACGAGGATATTTATCTTTTCGATACATTATATCCACATCCGTCTGGAGATTTTGCACACAAATATCAGGGTCACAGGAATAACGCTACTGGTAATATTACAAAAAATTGCAAATAATAATATTAATAATAATAAAATTACAAAATTGAACCAATTTTTTGTTCCGTAGTAAAAGGCGTCAATTTCTTTGGACCAAAAAGTGAATACATCGTGTCCGGTTCAGATTGTGGAAATATTTTCATTTGGGACAAAGAAACGGAATCAATTGTTCAATGGATGCCGGGAGACACTCAAGGAGTGGTAAAATAAATTAAATTTGCCAAGAAAAATAATTGGAAAATTTAAAAAAAAATGATTTTACAATTTTTTTTTTGTAATTAGGTAAATTGCATGGAGTCACATCCGTCCGTTCCAGTTTTGGCAACGAGTGGATTAGATTACGATGTAAAGGTGTGGGAGTCTTCTGGTGATATGACATTTACCATGAAAGGCTTACAAGGTGTAAGTATGCAATTTAAAAATCAATCTAATCATATTTTCGAGGATAGATTTATTGAAAAAAAATTCCCGATTTTTATTTACAGTGTGTCAAATTAAATCTTAAAAATCGAGCAGATGAATTACGTGATGAACCGGATGCTTATGATGGACAAATGTTGTGGATTCTATTGAGACGTATTCGTCAATCGGAAAGATTCATGGTAATAATAATAATAATAATAATCTTTATTAGATTAAATTTATAATTATTTGCAAATAATTACAGAGAGATAATTAATTTAATTATCTCTCTATTTAATTATTAAATTGCAAATAATATTCATCAATAAATTTTATTCTGTCGGTAGAATTTAAGTCGAGTTTTCAGAAGAAATAGGTATACTTTACCTTATCGTGGCGGGGACGAGGATCTCCGTGAGTCTTCGAGTGAGCACACTTCGTCAAATAATAGTGGCACTTCATCTGATGATGAAGAATCTGCAGCGAGACCACAGTGTTCTCCTTCTTAAATTTCACTAAGAAAAACATTTAAAAAAAAATTTACTACTTTAGTTCCCCCCGTAACATTTAATATATTTTCTCGTTTTCGCAATTTTTCTATAAAAAAAAAAAAATTAATTCCAGACATTTTTCATCATTCAATTTGTTTCAATTTTTTCACAATTGAAGAGAAAATAGGCAAAAAAAATGGGATAGTCTGTAAAAATATTTAAATGTTTTTCGCAAATAATATCGAAAAAAAATGTGTACAAATTGCATCGATAACTTATGCGGTTATATATTTATCTCTCTTAATCACAAAAAATAATTATTTTATTGCTTGATGTAAAATTAGAATTTATCGTAAATAATCTGCTAATTAGATTTTACATAAAAGTCGAATTTTTAAAATATGGTAAAAATAACATTAGAAATATTGTAATTCTTTAATTTTAATTTAATTTCTCCATTTCATTGAAAATGTAACTGCATAAGTTAATTTTAATTTAACAGAATAGTAATTTTTAATTTTCCATATTGTTATTTGAACTTTTATTGTTAAAAAAAAGTGGTATCTATAGGTCTTAACTTTTTGAAATGTTTATTATAATTATTAGTCATAAATATATTTACTAAAATAGTTTCGTCGATTTTTCGTGCTGGGCATGGTGTATGCTAAGCAAAAGACTGAATCACAGTTATTAATATTAAATAAAAACATAGAATAGTAAGCCTCGTATTAAATGTACATCTTATGGGGTTTTGATCAAATATGTTAATAAAAGATTGTTTTCATTTCATTAAATTAGAAAATGTTTTTCTTTCTTTCTAGAATTTAAAGCAGGAAAATTATTATATTCGCTGATGATTTAGAATATGGAACAGTCTTTATTCTTTTTTTTTTTTTTATACAATAATGACTTAATTTGCTTAGTATTCTCTACTTGGTAGACAATTAATTTAAATTGATCTAATTAGAAAATTTCGTAATTTTCTAATTCAGGAATAATTCACGCCCCAAGTTTACAGAAATGAGAAACAGTAATGATTTTTTTGTTCTTAAAATATACCAATGGAATGAGCGAGTCCCGCGTACATGTGGAGTGTCGTTGCTCCCAAAAATAATGTTGTAAAAGCTTTTATAAAAAGCATTAGCCAAGGTCCGGTAATTATTGCAGATGTAAGAAAATCAAGAATCAATGGTCTGTAAATTGTTAATAGAAGCATACTGACAACAATTGGCACTAAACCGCGACGTAAATCGTGTCGCGACCACAACCACACCAATGTTGCGGTTGTAATGTGTTGTACCTGAAAAAAAATAATTAAAACATGATTTTCCTATTTTTCTACTTTTGATTAATTACGAATAAAATTTAATTTACATACAAGATTTATATTGGACTCGAGACTTTTTTGAATATATTTCCAATCGAATTCTGCACCACGTGCACCGACCCAGAGTAAGAGAAATCTTGTCAACAGGACTTCCGCTCCTGCCCAACCGACACCGGCGGTTAATACTTTCGCGTGTCCTTTGCCAGGAATTCCATTAAGAACCAAAAGTATTCCTACCAAGTCCGCAAGATCTATTGAGGATTTTAAAAATTCCTGAAAGTACAAATTGTTTTTAAACTCTTGATAGTAAAAAAATAATATTAAAAATATTAATTGATAGTTTCTATTTTATAAGGGGGAACAAGCCCTGTTTTTGTATTATATTTACACCAAGAAGATCGAAGCCTTCCTGGCCAACATTGTCTGCCGTAGGGAAGAATGTTGCAAGTGCCAGCATTTTGATAAGTTGAGTGAAAATATATATCCCTCCTGCTTGAATACATTTCCAAAATGCTCCATACTCGGAACTTTAAAATCAATAAGAAAAGATAATTCAATTAAATCAAAAATTAAGTTAAATCAAAATTTATAATTGTATTTATAATTATTGTAATTATTTTTTGTATTGTAATTATAATTTATAATTGTACTTTAAACAATTTGAGGTTATGTCAATATAAATATATATTATACTCACAGTCCTGAATATTTATACGTTAAATAATATGGCACGTATACTAAAGCGAGACAATTTCCGAAATGATATAGAGTCATTTTTAATGTTAATTCTAAACTTTCTAATTAATAAATTAATAAAAACTTAACACGTTGACACTTAACAGCAGACCATAATAAACATCGTAAACATTTTACCATAGAAACTAGAGTGTTAATAGAGTCGAAAATTATCACGAATTCACGACACTGTGGCTGCTAGGCGCTTTTTAAATGTTGTGTATTAGGCTTAATTTCTAATTTCATATTTGATGGACAAGTTTTTTAAATCCAGAGTTATGATTGGTCGAAGTACAAAATTGCACAGAAGTTGAAATATAAACGAGAAACGACAAAGTGCATTCCTAACCTCTTTTGTTAAACGCCGCCGCGCAGTTTTTTATTTTAAGGATTTCAAGTGTTTGTTTGATTTAATTTATAAATGATTGTAGAAAATAACAATAAAAATGGAAATAACAACAATTGGGGAAGCTTTCAGTGCATTAAAACCAAAATGTGAAAAGTTGTTAAATTATCCAAATATTGAAAATACTGTCGAAGTTGCAAAAGTTGCAGAAAAATGTTCAAATGCAATGTTACAAAATTTAATGGAATATGTTATGATTCCTGTGACAATGCACTTATTTAATCCGGATGTAAGGTAAAATTATTCATCAATTTTTGAGATATTTTTCCTATTATTTGAAATTTAATTCTATTGTTTGAAATTTAATTCTAAATTTAATATAAATAATCAATAGAATTAATTTTCGAAACTTTTTTTTTTTACATTCAAAAGTGTAAATGTAAGGTAAATTTTATTTCAAATTTTACAGCAAAGACGTAAAACAACATTTACTGGACACAATGAGAATAGTAATTTCAAAAACAAGAATTATGAAAATAAGCGTTTTAAATCATTATTTCGTTTGCGTTATAGGTGAAATTTTCACTCCTACAAAGAATGAAATGTGTAAGTAAAGGAAATTTATTATTCAATTTACTCGGTTTATACATTATTTATGGGAGAAAAAAAACTATTCTGGATATTTTTCTAAGTGAAAAATTATAATCATTCTTTGAAAAATATTATACCATTGTAATTATTTTTCAGTGATTCCTTTTCATGAAGAATTGAAGGAGAGTACAATTTTGTGTATAAAATGTTTAATGGAACGTTGCACAACCGATGTTTTGGAATTATTTTACACGCCGCAAAATGTGCCTAAATTAAGTAACGGAGTTTTTTTATGTATCTTAATTGCACGAACTGAAAAATCGAGAACTCTTCGGTAAAGTTTTGCCTTTCAAATGTTTAAATTTAATTTATTTTAATCTTTAAATTTAATTTAATTTATTTTAATCTTTAAATTTAATTTAATTTATTTTAATCTTTAAATTTAATTTAATTTAATTTAATTACTGATTGAAATAATAATTGTTTGATATTTTTCCAGAATTGCAGCAATAGAAACTGTAATGGCTCTGTTGCAAGTGCACGACGCAGCAGATGACAAAGACGTAGTTTTTCGATCTCAAGTGGCAGATTCCGTGATGGTAATTTTACCAGGCGTTTCCAGTGGATTATTAGAAGTCTCCACTGGGAGTGATATACAAGGACACAAACTTACAATGGTACAAAAAAAAGTTCCTTTAAACCCTTTTCTTTTTAATCCTAAACTCAAATTTGTATTAATTTTTCAATTTTCCTCTCATTCGACAGATTGCAATTAGAGCCTGGAGTCGAATTATCGCATTAGTGATGGAGGATCCCGTCGAATTGGAAGTCGAACCACTCTTGGATTCAATTTGCAAAAAACAGGAAATTTCCACAAAGCAATTTCAAAGTTCGCTGAAATTCCAAAAGTCAGAGGACATGAAAAAATACATTGAATCAGCAAAAAGAACACAAGAATGGTTTCAATTTGCCAGTAATAAATTGAATATTCTCATGAATGAATTGAATACCCTGGCATCTCATTCGCATTTCAATGTACGAAGAGAATTAGCTCTGGGAATTAATTTAATACTCAAAAAATGTCCAAGGTAATTATTAAATATGTCTATTTTTTCTACTTTTCTACCATTAAAGGGTTTATATTTTTTCTTCCGTACGTTTGTTAATTTTGCAGAAATATGAAACCATCGTTTTCGAAATTAGTAGAAATTCTTATCACTTTGTCCGAGGATGAATCTGAAGAGGTTGGAAGAATAGCGAAATTTGGATTAGATTCTATAGGTGATAAATGCTCCCAAGAAAAGGGGATGAAATCTCTAATTGAATTGTTTGAGGATAATTTTTACAAGTTGCTTACTACACTTCCGAGAATTATGAGAACGGCCGGTTTGTTTATTTCCGTTTTTATCGTAAAGAAACGATAATAGAATTTTTTTTTACTTAAATTAACATTTTTCAGATGATTCGATGCAACTTTCGTATCTGAATCAATTGACCGCGTATTTACGATTGTTGGGGAAACAAAGATTACCCCAAGTGATGTTGTCTTCGGTCCATTTGCAAAGATTGATTCTTGCGTTAGTTTACGTTGCCGAGCTCGATTGCAGTGGAATTTCAATTTTAGAAGACTTCTCATCGAAAAGTAAGCGAGAGATTTTTAAAAAAATCAAGATGAAATAAATTTTGCCTGGTATTTTTATTTAATTATTTAATTATTGAATTATTTATTCAGACGTTGATGATATTCACTATTCAATTTGTCAATCGTGGAGGGAGTTTAAATTCATCAACAGCTTTTCTGTGGAAAAGAAATTAATGATCGTTTGTAAACTACTGGGAGAACTTGGCGATTTTGAAATTCTAGTCGACACGATTTTAAAATTAATGTTCGATGTGCCACAATATAGAAAAGAATTAACTTTGATACTTAATTGGATAGTTCAAGGTATTAAATTTTTATTTTCTATTTATTCTACCTTTCAAATTTGGTAAAATTCGATTTTTCTTTCAACACTTTCAGATCCAAATGCAGAAAATTTATTACTTTATAGGCAAATAATTGATCAGTATACAACACCGGATTTTTGGTATTTGCCATTAGAAGTTACGGAAGAAACAAATTTACGTGAGGTGCAGAGTAATATCATACAATGCTGCCTTTTAATCGAAGGTTTAGGAAATATTGCGGAAATTCTGAAGAAAAATTACGACGAGTTTCTGCTCAAAACACTTTATTTTGTTTTGGAACGAACAGGTTTAATTTATTTCTTCTTAATAAAAATAAAAACAAAAACTGAATTTGAAAATTAAATTCACTTGTGTATTTAATTTTCCATTTTTTTTTTTTTTTTTTTTTGAAATATTCCAGGCAGTGGTCACATTTCATTACGAACAGCTGGACTCGAGGCACTGGAGAAAATAACAAAAACAGAATACGAAACAATTGCTGAACTCTTGAGGAAAAATGTCGATTATATTTCTTATCACGTGACATTGAAATTGCGACGAGTGAAAAGAAATCCGGGTGTTCTTGATGTTCTTGGAGTTGTGATGGAATTTAGTACAATAGACTTTTTGCCATGTCTCAAGGAAATTGTCAACGATGTTCTCAAACAGTCGAATGAAAAAATACAAAAGGAAAATATTGATTCGTTTCTGCGTGTTTTTTACACATTCATAAAATGCGTGAAAAGATTAACGTTGAAGAAGGGGAACAAATTGGAGGCAAACGATTTGGAAATTAGTCCCAAGGAGAGAATTATCCGTGAATTAATAAAGTATAAAAAATTGAAAGAATTGACGAATTTTGAAAATATTGCCGATGAAATTGAAAAACCTGTCAGTATTGAAGAAATCGAGGAAGAAATGATGAACTCTGATTACGTTATGGAAGGTATTTTTTTACCCCACATAATTTCCAAATTGGTGATTTATTTTTAATTATTTACTTTTTTTTTCTCTCGATAGTAACGAAATATTTTTTTACATAAAATCTTAGAAAAAAAAGAAGAAGAAGAAGAAATACCAGAATATGTGAAAATGATAGAAGAAGTAATGAAGCGTTGTTTACATTTTTTGCCAAGCAAGAATTTGACAATTTCAACGCGAGCGATGACAAATCTAAACGAAGGATTTTTAATATTAGCCGAATGGGAAAATCAACTTTTACCAATTGTTCACGAAACTTGGCATCCATTGGTCGATAGATTTCGCGATTCAAATCCAATTGTCATCAATCGAGCATGGCAACTTTTTTTGACACTTGCCCATGTCTCGAAAGATTTTATCCGTGCCAGAACATTGAAGTAAAGAATTTTTGAAATTCAAAATTAAAAATTCTCAAAATATTTAAATTATAGTAAAATTTTCCATTTTTTAGGAATGTATTGCCGCCATTATTAGAATTTTTAACAAAATCGTCTGGAGAAAGTTACAAGAAAGATTCGAGCAGTATGTATAAATTTACGCAAATTTTTAAACTTCAAAAGGAACTTCTCCTGCAATTGGGAAAAATGGCGAAAGATTTACAATTGCAAGAAAAACAATTGTGGGAAATTCTCGAAATCTGCGAGCCTTATTTGAGTTCTTTTCAAAATAAATTTTTACAAGAGAGTTGCGTGACATTGTATCGAAATATTGCCGATTACAATAGCGATATCGTTTGGACGAAATGTCTCGCAATGTGGAATAAACATGTGGAACGAATGGAGACAATTTCTTTTGAAAATTGGTACAAGAAGGTAAAAATATTTCACCATTTTCTATCTATAGAATTATTATTCAAATGAACCGACGGTAATGTAAATTTAAAGTTGTCTCTCGAATTTACTCAGAATCAATATTTTTAATAGTTAAATTTTTAATATTTAAATATTCAATATTTAAATATTCAATTTATATTTTTATATTTTTCTACATTGACAATTTGTTTAAATTTTTTTCTCTCGATGTGAAATTTCTTCTCAGTGAAATTCTCTTTTACAGATTTATCAATCTGAGACGCAAAATGAGTACCAGAGAAATGTTAAAATAATTTTGAAATACATTGAGCAGAAGGATATTTTTTAGAAGGTAAATCGATAACAGACAAATATAGTTTTTTTTCTACTTAAGCAAGATCTTTCACTATTTTATAAAAGCAATATAAAATAAATAATAACAATAATAGTAGTAATAATAATAATAATAATAATAATAATAATAAAAAGTAGCAAAGGAAATAATTTTTTTTTTTAATATTTATTGTTGATTTGTGAGAAAAGCAATAAATGAAAGAATAATAGTTTAGAAGGAAAGTTAAATAATTAGAGGAATAACCCATGGGAATTCCCCATTTGAGAATTGGACCGTCTGGGTACAAAGATGTCCTTTATGCTTATTTTAAATATTAAGGATTTAAGATCACGGAAAGTTTTTGAAGAGACCTCATTCGCAAAAATGGTTTTTAAGGTGATAGACGTCTCAATAACAGTAATTAAACATCCGTTAAAACCAAATTAGATAAAATTTTAAATGCAACTTTGTATCTTCCATGTGATTTTAAATATTTCTTTCAATGAAAAATCACAATTGAAATTCAAATATTGCAATTTATTCTCTGGCATTATTTTATATAAAATAATTTTATAATTAGTTTCAATAATTGAATTAATTATTTTTTATAATTAATTTCAATAATTGAAATTAATTATTATTTATAATTAGTTTCAATAATTGAAATTAATTGTTTTTTATAATTAGTTTTAATAATTGAATTTATTATTTTTGATAATTAATTTCAATAATAATTGAATTAATTTTCTTTTGATATATTTAAAAAAAATTGCGCAGAGTTTTGGAAAAATTTTTTGAAAATTAGAAAATAAAATGTCTAAAGTTATTTCTTGACTAATAATATTTTCGCCACCACGTACATTTTTAATACCTGACCTTTCAAACAATCTCCACAAGTTGAATTCATTGTCTCGTGTGATTTACCTGCCATCGGTTTTATTTGCCTTTTCATGTTAATACACTTACCTGTTATAAACCAAAACAGGTACAAACTTGAATTTCAAGACAACTTCTAAAATTTTCTTCCTTAAATTTTCAAATTTTCACCCCTTTTTTTTCTTCCATCGTATGGCGTTCGTTCATTCTTCAAGATGAAGGAATAATTTTTCTCAATGAATATGAATTTATGAAAAAATTTATTATTATTAATATTATTATTATTACTTTTTATTTTTATTATCATTATTATTATTTTAGTATAATAAATAAATTAATACAATTCAAATTCGAAACTGAGATTCGTTTTAAATTCCATTAGAATGAATTCGAAAAGTTATAAATTCGGTAGAATTTTTATTTCCCTTAAAGTTTATTATTAAAAATTCGTTTCAAGATTGTAGAACATTTGCAAAAAATTAAGTTTACAATTTTGTGAAAGATCTGGCTTTTTGTTGTTTATGAATTATTATTTTTTCAACATGAAATACTTAGTTTAATTTAAAATTTTCTATTAATTTTTAATTTTTAATTAAAAATTGAAAATTATAAATTGAAAATTGTAAATTGAAATTGAAAATTGAAAATTAGAAATTAGAAATTAAAAATTAGAAATTTAGAATTTAGAATCGAATTGAAAGATGAATTTTTCTAATTGCATTTATTCTCTGTTTTTACCAGTTTTTCGGGTTTTTCCACGCAAACTTTATCTCTGTCTGTCTCTGGGAAAATATTGTAGTCAACACAGACACACACAGAGAGAAGGAAGGAGAGAAGGATTCTGTTTATTCTATCCCTCCAATGAGTGCGTACGGCTCATTATGTACTCTTCGGATCACGTCTCTCATTCTCTCCTCAGTCTCACTCAAACCATTCCGAGCGCAACAACTCAATGAGCGCGGCTCCGTAAATTATCACGTATTGTGAGTGAATTCTGAATTTAATTATTAAAAATCTCAATATGGTGATTGTTAGTTAAAGTGAATATTTCCCTTCACCTGTGTCATATTGCCGTTCACAAAAAAAAGAGGATATATAAATTTATTTATCGAAAAAAAGAAAATTTTTAATCAATTGGTAAGTTGTAAAAGAGAATGTTTTTGCCTATTATACAATCCAACACTTTCATATCCGTCTATAGAATAATATCTCAAAGGCCAATTATACATATATGTGTATGTTTACATACTACCAAACACATTTATAGAAATTTCCATATAATTCATAATTTCTTTCAAATCGAAATAATTTTTTCGTTTTTTTTTTTTAATTTTTTCAATTTAAGATCACGAGGGACTAATAGTTTTTATTAAATTTATAATAATATAATTAAAGGAATGTGAATTACTTTTATCTCTATAAAAAAACAATTTGAATATTCACTTCCTTCGTGGAAATCAGGAATCCCCCGGTATGAATTATTTACTGTTGTAAAAAGTTACCAAATAATTATTTAATTAATTTATTTAGTATATATATTATAAGTAATTAAATTAGTAAAGATAATCATTGTATATAATTAATTGTAAAGAAACTTTCCCGTTTATTCATTAAAAATTATTTAATATTTTATATTTTCCGCATTATTATCATTTTTTTTTAATTAATTACATCGAAATGTTATACATTTTTTATCTCTACTCCTCTTTCTGGTAGATTAATATTCATACCGGATAAAAATAGAAACAGAGTATTTATATGTGTATTCTCATGCGTGAATTTTTATTCTAGGTTTTTATTTTATTTTATTATTTTTTCTTTAAAAAATGTTTTCCATTGAATTGTGAATTGATATTCAATGTGTGTGTGTGTGTTTGAAACCGAGAAGCATGACATCATTTATCGGTGATTGTAATTCAGGGAGAAGAGTTTTAACCCATCAGACAAAAGTTAAAAAAAAACCTTTACGATTTAAATACCTTACAAATACTTCTTCTGTTTATTATTTTTGGAACATTTTTTTCTTCAAAAAATTAATTTTTACGCACTACCTCTTTATTCTCGATTGTAATCAAATTTTAATGGTGAAAACTGGTTTGTCATGTATAACGGAAAAGAAAAAAAAATTCTTTTTTTTTACAAAACTAACTCGCGTAAGCAAACGGATGTTACTGATAATAAAACGAAAAAAAAAGTTTTGCACGTTTGCCGAGATATAATAATAATAATAATTTATCACGTCTTGAAATCGTGGATAAACAAAGAGAATTTAGTTTTTAGAAAACAAACAAATGTCTATTCAATAATAAAATAACTAAAAATTATTATAAATAAATTATAAAGATTACAAGTAAAAAATAAGAAATATTTTTTCCTTTACTTTGCCAAGTGAAAAAAAATTATTTTCTTCTTTCCTTTGCCAAGTAAAGAAGAATTACTTTTTACTTGTTGTTAATTACATTTTGATTATTAATTTTATTACTATTTTAATTATTAAATTTTCAAGTATATAAAAAATTTCAAAACCGCCAACTTTTCTCTATAATAAAAATATTCTTTAGTGGAAAAAAAAATTAGATCATTGATTTGAACTCCGATTATATGGAATTATTATTTGCTTTATTCTAAATTAGCGAGGTTCTTGTCCTTTGACCTGGTTGAAAAGTCCTGACATACGTAAATCAATTATTATTATAACATCAAAAACAAACAGTTTACAATGTGTTTGAAATTATTAACTGGTTTTTTTTTTTTTTTTTATTGCCAAAAAGTATAAATTAGAGAATTATTATTATTTTTATTATTTATCTATTTTGTCAAAAAGTGAAAAAGAAAAAAATCAATCAATCTTTTACATTTTTTTTTAATAAAAGAAAAAAAAATAATCTGCGATTCATGTAAATATTTGTAAGATTTAATTATTTTTATTTTCATTATTTTATTGCCTTATAAAGAAACGAAATAACATCGAGAACAATTATTTATAATTATTTCTCTGTAGAAATAAAATTGATTACTATCATTTTGAACGTGAAATTAATTCGTTAAAACTGTTTTTTATTTATAATTTTCATAATTTTTTATTTATATTTTATTTATAATTTTTTTGCTTTGGGAATTATTATTATTATTATTATTATTGTTATCATTATTGATAGTACAACTAATTGTTTTTCCAAGACGAGTTTTTAAATTATAGAGGATTTTGCAATTAGCGATATTGCAAAGAATATTTTATTCTGAAATTAATTGCAAAATTGTTTATCCAACAAATTTCTTCTAGAACTTTGATATCTACTTCTTTGATAAATCTTCATAATTTATTATTTAATTATGTAATAATGTTTAAATATTACAAGAAAAGAAAATAATAATTATTCAATATTCTTTGGAATTTGGAAATTAAAAAATTTTTAATTTGTAATTTGCAAACTTTTTAAAATTACAAAAAAGAAAAAAATTAGAAAAGTTTTTGTAATTTCACAAAAATTATTGCAAAAATTATTGTAGTAAAAATTTTTCGATAAAGTTACAAAATTCTTTGGAATTTCAAAAAAAAAAAATTGTAAATATTAGTTAAACAATTAATGGAAATGGAAATTATTGTTATTTATTATTGTTTTTTATTATTGTTATTTATTATTGTTTTTAATTTTAATTATTTATTAATGGAAATTATATTAATTACATTTCTGCGAAAATAAATGTGACAAAAAAATTAAATGTATATATTTTTTTGATTGTTACAGATGAATTTCCAGTTCTGAGGATTTAAAAAATAATAATAACAATGGAAAAATTGTGGAGGATTATCGAGTTGATTCTGATTTTGAAAATAGCAATTATCTACGGTAATAATTGTCAAATACCAAATTATGACAGTATTTGTCAATGCTCTCGTTCCGTGTCAGGACGTTACGACATGGATTGTCCAATAAATTCAACGAGCAACGAAATAGACATTAGAATTGAATATTTCTCACAGCAAATTGTCAAAATATTCTGTCCGAACAATGACAATTTACAATATTTCGATCACAATTTACGTTCAATTGTGAAAAATGTCAAGATATTGGCTCTACATAATTGTCAATTCGAGAACATTGAGATAAAAAATATCGCCTCATTAGTAGGCGCTGAGAATCTTGAAACCCTGCAAATTCTCAATTATAAACGAATGAAATTTGTCACATTGCACAAAAATCAATTTCGTGATTTGCCAAATTTAAAAACACTGGAAATATCCGACACGCGGTGCAATAGTTTAGATGAAGATTTATTACAATTCACGCCCAATATCACGACATTAATTCTCCGTAATGATCAAATAAGATCAATTCCAAAGAATTTCTTTCAATTCACACCGAATTTAAAAAGCATTGAATTGGGAATCAATAAATTGAAAATGTTCGAAGACGGGACTTTTGGTAATTTGAAGAATTTATTATTCCTCAGTATTTGGCGGAATGAATTGACAAATTTGACTGGTAACATTTTTGCCGAATTAAATTCCATTGAGACAATAAGTCTCTTTTCGAATCCATTGACAATGTTGCCCAATGATATTTTCCATGGGAATTTCAATTTAAAAATGATCAATTTGTCGCGTAATTTATTCAAAAATTTACCAGCGGATCTTTTTAAAAATTGTCATCGTCTCAAGAAAGTGAAATTAGAAAATGCCGTTCATCTTTCAACATTACCGAGTGGATTTTTTGGCAATTTGGAAAATTTACAGGATGTCAAATTAGACGCCTCGGGTTTAAGGACTCTGCCGGAAAATCTTTTTCATGGCTCGAATAATTTGGTGAATGTTAGTTTGCAAAAAAATCAATTTGTATCATTGCCTGGTGATTTATTCCTTGGATTGGAAAAATTGGAGCGGCTCGAATTGAATGATAATAGGATTGAAAATTTGGATGATGGACTTTTTGATTCTTGTGTTAATTTGAAGAATTTGAATATCAACAACAACAATATTGTCACAATTTCACAGTACGTTAACTATTTTTTTATTTAATTTAATTTAAATTTTTTAAACAATTTTTTTTCGAATTGAATTCAATTTCCGAACAATTTTTTTGATTTAATTTAATTTTCAAACAATTTTTTGAATTTAATTCAATTTTCAAACAATTTTTTTGATTTTTTTAAATTTAGAAACAATTTTTTGAATTTAATTTAATTTTCAAACAATTTTGTTGATTTAATTTAATTTTCAATCAATTTTTTTGAATTTAATTTAATTTACAAACAATTTTTCTAATTTAATTTAATTTTCAATTATTAATTCTTTTTATTTCAAAACAATTTTTTTGATTTACATAATTTAATTTTCAAAACAATTTTAATTGTCTAGGAATATTTTTCTAGAAAAGAGAAATTAATTTTTGCTTCTTTTTTCTTGCAGTCTCACATTTTCGAAACTTGTCAATTTGGAGACATTATTTATGAGACGGAACAAATTAACAATGATTGATCGACAAGCTTTCTACTCGTTGCATCGCCTGAAGAAAACATCGTTTGCATTTAATAATTTATCAACAGTTTCGGTGACAAAGTACGGCTGTGAATCTTTATTCAACAGATGTAATGAATTAGAACATTTGGATTTATCCTACAATAAAATAGAATCAATGTGCGACGATTGGACCCGATTTCCTGGACATAATTTCAATTTTCTCAATCTCTCTCACAACGATGTGAATTCTTTAACGGTGAGTTTTTTTTTCCTTTCTAAATTAAAAAAAAACAAACATATCTAGTAAAAAAAATTTTATCTAAAATCTTTTTTTTGATCATTTACAGGTCGATGATTTGGATTTTAAGAATCAGAGGGATTTCACTGTCGATTTATCCCACAATAAAATAGCGAATGTCAACTTAAATGATCCATTCAATGAGAATTTTGAAAAACGCTTCAATGGAGAGAGTCGAAAACCAGTTGTTCTATTTTTGAATAATAATCCAATTCAATGTGACTGTGTTTTGTATGACTTTTTACGTTATTTGGACGGTTCAATGATGAATGTGCGCGAAAAGTTAATTATTAAAACAGGAGCAATGAAATGCTTCGATTCGAAAATATATCGTGACGTTCTACTCACGGATTTAAAGGCGAAGAATTACATGTGTATTCCACCAGTGGAGGAAATCGACGATGTGGAAAATTGTCCCGTTTGTGATCGCTGGATAAAACCGGGGGATAAAACATTTACCTTGAATTGCTCCTATAGAAATTTTCATCATGCTCCAGAGAGTCTCTGCTCGTTAAAGGACAAAAATTACAATAAGGAACTGGATCTCACGGGGAATGTGATAGAAATTATTCCAAATCTTCAACAAAATGGTTACAACACTTTATCACGACTTACATTGTCCCACAATCGAATTTCCACAATTTCGAAAAATTTGCTACGTAATACTTCACTTAAGGTGGGTGAAATATTTAAATAATTATATCAATATTAATTTAATATTAAATTAATATTAATTAAAATTTTGATTTTCTTTACAATTTTCTAATTTTTATTTCCACTTTACAGAAATTGGAACTGGACAATAATCAATTGATGAGGATTCCGTCGGACGTAATTCACGAATTAGAATTAAACCTGAAGAAGATTAAAATTGGAAATAATCCCTGGCATTGTGATTGTGAGACAAGAATTTTGCAGAATTTCGTCCAAGTGAAGAATATGACAGTCGAGGATGAGGAGAATGTAATTTGTCAAAATTTCGACAGACGATTGTCGAGATTGACAATTGATGAATTATGCCCATCGAATTTGGAATTAATCATATTCGCAAGTGTATTTACGGCAATTTTTGGACTGACTTTTGGCCTCGTTGCGACATTATACTATCGCTATCAACAGGAGATTAAAATTTGGCTCTATGCGAATAATCTCTGTCTTTGGTTCGTCACTGAGGAGGTGTTGGACAAGGACAAACCTTACGATGCATTCGTCAGTTATTCCCACAAGGACGAGGCATTTGTCGTTAATGAATTAATGGAGAATCTCGAGAAGGGACCAAGGGCCTTTAAACTATGCGTTCATTTTCGAGATTGGCTCGCGGGCGAATGGATTCCATTTCAAATTGCAAGATCAATTAAGGACTCGAGGCGTACGATTGTCGTTGTCTCGCCAAATTTCATTGCAAGTGAATGGGGTAAATTGGAATTTCGTACGGCGCATAAGGAAGCATTGAATGAGGGAAGGGCGCGAATTATTGTCATTTTGTATGGTGATATTGGACCTGTTGATAAATTAGAACCAGATCTTCAGTCATACCTGAAAATGAACACTTACGTTCAATGGGGCGATCCATGGTTTTGGAATAAACTTCGCTACGCATTGCCCCATAAATCAGACGCGATATATGGTGCGTCAAAGTATAAAAATTTACACCACAAAACCATTGTGCCTTTGAATTTCACGAAAATTGAAGTGAAACAATTTCAACAATTTCAACAATTTCCCGATAATGGTCTCACACCATTGAATGAAAAGGGGAAAATTTTCGCCAATGAAAAAATCGTCATCGACATGAGTGACGACGAATGTAATAAATTGAACACCCATTGCTAGATTTTAGAACACCCATTGCTAGAATAGTATTTTTCCATAAGAAATTCACTTATACGATTGAGAAAATAATGTAAATAGTATTTTGTTCAAACAATACATTGTTATTGTTATTCTTGTTGCATTTAAACGCAATTGTAAATAAGCGCTGAGACCGAAATACGAATTCATCAGTTAAAATCAATTAATTTAAGTCCCTTGAAGAAAATATTCTTCAAAATTCGAAAATTGTGTCATGCTAATTAAATTACAAATAATGTAAATAATAGTTTTACGGTTCTTTTTTTTTTAGACAGATTAGTTTAAATACTCGACTTTACTGTGGCGATTAATTGTGCCATAAAATATTGTCCTTTTTATCAAATTGAGACTGATTTAAATGTGTGGATATTAATTAATAATTATATTTTTACTGCTTCACATAAGATATGTATGTGATATATATGTATATATAGAATTTCAGTAAAAAAAAGAGAAACAATATTTGTATCGTTTCTAATTTTCTTCTAGATTTGTAAATTTAGTTTCTTAAGTAAATTAGAAAAAAAACAGTACAATTTTTTTTATAAATAATACGAAATCAATAATAGTAATTGATTTTCACGTTCGTAGGTGAAATTCGAAATGTATGAAAGTATGCGAGAAATAAAAAAAATTTTCATATTACATGTTTGTACATAGAAAACAAGTTTCATAATAAAAAAAAAGTATATTTCATAAAAAAAAGTCTAAAATTTGATTACTTAGGTATTCGTATAGTATAAGTATTATTATTTTATTACTAAATATTGGTATTATTTTTTTTATTTAAAAGAAGCTCATTTCTAACCTAAAAATTCAATTCACAAGTCAAATTTTATACTTTATTATGTTTATTTATTTATAGTCCATACCTTTTTTTCCGACGAATTTTCAGTTTTTATCACCAACACATTGAAAATTCTATCACACAATTAAATTTCATGCTTTATTATCAATAATTATTATTAATTTTCTATTTTTTTCACAACTGAAGCAAACTTGAGCAAACCGAAGTAAATTGTAAGTAAATTGTAACTGTCAATTTAAAGGAAAAACAGCGCCAACTGTTGAGTAAATTTTTTAATCTGAAATAAATTTTTTAATTGGTGGATACTTTAATATTGACCAATTAGATTAACTCCTTTCTTCCACCCACCGGAAGTAATTAAATTTTTTCCCCTAAGGTTGGCGGTACTTATTGCAAAGTTGAATATTTCTTCCAAGAAGACTATAACCTTCTTGATTTCTTCGTTTCGCTAGTAAACTATTTCTTCGCAGCCATTATTGTTTTATACCTTGAAACAAGTGTTAGAAGTTGTGTTTTTTATAGAAATTATTAAAAATTCAATTACTATTGTTACGCAGGTGCTTAAAATCTTTTTTTTGTTTTTAAAATAATCGTCGGCGCTTTGGCAGTAAAAAATGGATATTCGTGACAAACTCTTGGAGACTGTTGATGCAAATGATCCACAGTTTAAAATACTTTTAAACAATACAATTCAAACTGAAATTAAATTTCTTGAGGAGCAACTTGCTGGTGAGTTTAAATTTCTTAACTATTAATTAATTGTCTTTTATCGTTATATTTTGGAAAAAATATCCAAATTTTTTTTGAAACAAACTTGAATTTGAGATATAATTGCCGTTCTTTTTTTCTATTATTATTATAGCTAAGAGGGCTCTAAATGAAAAAAAGAGGTTAAATCTGAATAGTCTTTTACAAACAAGAAAGGCACTGAAGAAGGATATTCAGGAAAAAATGGAACTTCTTCCAGTAATGGAGAAAGCAAGTAACTGGTAAATATTTTTTAATGGGAGATAATACCTATGTTAATTTTGTCCAATTGGGAATAATTAAAAAATTTTTTTTTCCAGCATTCAAGAGTATAATATAAAATTACTTAAAGAATTGACACTGCTGCAAAATATGGTGGACGATGATTCTATTATTCAGTTGGCGGATATTGAACGCGAGAAGAAATTGCTCGAAAAACTCGAGAAAAAATGTAACGAATATGAGGTATAAACACGAATTGTATTTTTTCGTATTTATATATAATTTTTCCCTATTTTATTGATTGGAAAATTTTTTTTTTTTTAATAAAATATAGGCAGAATTTGAGAAAGCTCCTTTGGCTCAAGAATTAAAAATTGTTAATCAAGAATTATTGAAAATTGAAGTCGAACTGGAAATGAGGAAAATGAATATTAAAAATATGGAGGATAGTTACAAGACTTATAAAGAAATCGAAAAGAAAAGAGAGCAACAGCAAATTATTGAAATCGCAAAACTTTGGTTGAAGCATCGAGACCATGTTCAAGAGTCGAAAAAATTAAGAGAAGAACGAACTAAACTCAAGGAGAAACTTGCTCAACAGGAGGAACAGGTAAAATTATTTTATTCTTTTTTTCATATTATCAATAGTTTGCTGAAAATATTTCTTTTATTTTAGATTCAATTTCTAATTAAAGAAAAGGAAGACAAGGACAAGCAGAAGCTGATGGCTCGTTTTCAGATGCCACCTCCTGTCATGGATACAAAATTCGTCGAAACTATATTTTCCCAATCTCACAAATTGACGACCGAAACGAAAAATACGGACACACTGATTGATAATTTCAGTGACAGTGGTAATTTTCTTTTTCTTCGTTTTTTTTCGATACACTATCAAATGATTAATTTTTTTTTAGCTTCGATTTGCTCCTCAGTTTTGGACGAAATGTGTAACGTTTCCGAAAAGACAAACACTGCAGCAACTGAAGTTGTTCCAAGAGAAATTGAACCAGGTATTTCGGACAATTTAAAATATTTCCAATACTTATAAATAATTTAAATGAAATAAATTTCTATCAACAGATTTGAAATTAGAAAAATTACAATCGAAATTAATTGTTTTTCAGATTTGATTTCTTTATCTAGAAATGAGGATTCGCAATGTACGAGAGATTCAGAAAGAAGTTTACAATCTCCTGCGAGATTTTCAAGAAAGTCCTACGACTCGCGAGTTAAGGAGATAAATGAAAATTTGTATTGGAAAAAAATGGAGGCGTCTAAGCAAAACGAATCTTCTCGAGTTAATACAATTTTAAAAAGAAATATCACAGTTCCGGAAAATATGTCACAAAATGAAGAAAGTATTGAACAATCTTCGCCAAATTTGGGAACAAAAAGAAAAGTAATCGCAAAAAGAAATAGAAGTGTTTCAATTCCGAAAAATGTGTCTGGAAATGATGAAAATGAAAAATGTACAAATACTGGAGCAGGGAAGAAAGTAAAAGTGGGGGGAAATCCTTGTTTGACGAATAAAAGTGCTATCGAAGTATTGGACATTTCTGAAGATAGTGTCACAATAGAAAACGATTTACGTTCTGTAAATCATTCATTAGCTGGAAGTTACAGCAGTTTACGCCTCACCGATTCGAATAATCAACAGAAAGGCATTTTCCAAATTATTCCTCTATAATAGAAAATTATTAATTTTCATTCATTATACAATTTATTTTCATAATTATTAATATTTTTCTTATTTTTAATTTTCAGATGCTGATCCAGAATATAATTCAGAATTATCGCTTCAAAGTATTGACGATCAAAATAATTCGGTTGCATTTACTTCAGATGAAATGTCAAATGCAGAAAATGATGTTGCAATGTCTGAGCAAAATTCTCTACCAAAGGAAACTTCAGGTTAAAATTATTTCGTAAAATATTTCAAAGTTTTGTTTTACAATATGTCACATTTTTAACTGAAAACAAAATATTTTTACAGCTCCGGGACCATTTGGATTTTTTGGCAATCAAAAGAATCGTACCATCAACTTCGAGGGATTATTTAAATAATAATTTCTAAATTTTAATAAGTAATCATTTTCATTTCTAAAATTAAAAAAGAATTAGTCGACAATAATTTTCTTTTTTTTTTTATTTACGTTTTCAAAATCAGTCGACAATTTATTTTTCACTCAGTTCATAATTTCTTGATATTTCAGTTTTATTTAAATAAATAGTATTAAACGATACTATTAATTGTTTATTTTATTATATATTAATTTATAAAAAAAATTAATAAATAGAAGAAAGTAATTACTAAAACAAAAATTATTTCTTTATTTTTTAAATACGGGTTTTATCAATAAATATTAATATTGTTAATTTAAGGTAATAGTCATAAATTGAAATTCAAAGTAAGCGCCAATTTTTTGCAATATTGGTAATAATCAGATTTTGGAATGTCAAGAAATTACTTGCAGCGCTTTGGTTGGACAATTTTGGAACGAACAAGTTGAAAATAAAAATTCAACAACAAAAAACATTACAGTATATATTATTAATTTAAAAGAATAATTTCCATATATATTAAATGTTTTGTAGTGTGAAAGATTCATAGAATCAGTGAACAGTAACGACATTAATAAACTGAAAGACTGTTTGTCGTTTAATCATTTTATGCATGATTTTATGTGTCAGTGCACAGTGCTTGTTATTTATAGGTTAGGTTAAACATTTTTATAATATTTTTTAATGAACCGGCGATTTTTGGAGCTTTTTGATTAAATAGGGTAAATAATAATATTTTTTATTGCAATAGAGTGTATTTAGTGCGTGGCTAATTACAAAAAATATTAACTACTGGAAAATAGGCTTGTAATCTGACAACCAAGATAAAGAGAAAAGATAAAAATTCTATTTGCACTTTGATCGTTTTAATATTTACACATATATATATATATTTATTCTCCGACAGATAATTAGAAAATCATCGAGTATTTTAATTGGAAGTATTTTCTACTGTGGAAAAATGGTTCTATCAAAGCCACGAGATATTATTTATGAATTAGTCGGAGCTTATTTTCAACGACTTTATACCAGTCCTGTAAAAACAAAAGCAATTACAAGGTTAGTTTTTTTAATCTATAATATATTTTTTGTGACTTTCATTTATTAATTTTAGATATTACCTATTTATAGGTAAAAGTTTTTTTGACAGATTTTAAATATTTTCTAAAAAGCTTATTGCAAATTGAATATTTTTTTTGTTTTCAGTTGTGTTTTTGCTACCTTGGGAAATTTAATTTCCCAAAAATTGTCAGGAACGAAGTATTTAAATCAGGACAGTTTAGTGGCCTTTGCTTTATTTGGGTGAGTATTTTTTCTTTGGAATAAGAGGAATTATTTTTGTCAATTTAGAATTGGAATAATTAACAATTAAATTTAATAATTATTAATTATTTTCTAGACTTTTTATTGGTGGACCAGTTCCTCATTATTTTTATATGTACGTAACAAAATTTGTTCGACATCCATTGGGATTTTTATTGATTGAAAGACTCTTGTACACTCCAGGATTTGTTGCTTTGGCTCTTTACATGCTCGCTCGATTCGAGGTATATAAATTCTCTAGAATATTTTACACTTTATCAAAATTGTTGAAAATAAAAAAAAATTGTTTTTCTTTTAGGGAAAATCACACGAAGTGTCAGAGGATCAGTTGAAAAAACTCTATTGGCCAACTCTCGTTGCAAATCTCAAATATTTGACTTTATTGCAGTATATTAATATACGATTTGTTCCTCCAGTGGTAATTTAATTAATTTTAAAAATTTTTTAAATTAAAAGAAAGTTAACTAACTTTCTGTTTTGGGGAAAAAATTGACAGAAATAAAAAAAACGCTTTTAATTTCATAGTATAAGAAATTTTATGGAGAAAAATATTCAATAAATTAATAAAAAAAAAATATAATAAATATTGAACTAATTTTAATATGTTTCGTTACAGTTACGTGTTTTATTCGTCAATGTGGTTGGATTACTCTGGTCAATTTACCTAGCGAATCAACGTGCCAAGGTGACGAGGGATAGATCAAGAAATATGTAAATTTTCTCCCCGTGGGAGAAATTGAAATCTTCCATCCAAATTGTTCGAGACTATCGATAATGAAAGCAAACAAGGAAGGTGATATTTTACAATTTTATATACAAAAACATATTTTATTCTCTCCATTTTTTTTTCTTTGTCTTCCCGAGGTTTAAGGTTTTTAATTTCATATTTTATCTCTATGTGAAAAAAACTAAGTCAAAGACGTTTTATAATCGATATACATATATATATATATATACATATAATTATATGTATTTTACCAAAAGTTTCGCAAAAAAGTGAAACAAAAATAGAATTCTATAGAAAGTTATTTTCTATCAAATTTTTCCGATTATTATTTTTAGAAATTACATTCCAATGACTTCATTTTGATAAAAATTTACAATCCATGTAATTTTTATCGATTGTAAATTTGTTGATGTCAATTTAATAAAATACCAAGCAAAATTACTGAAAAATTATATAATTTATTATAAAAAGAAAAATGCAAAAACTAGAAAAAAATTTTTATAGAAATTTTCGATTAATTTTTTTGTGAAAATAATTACATTACCATAAAAGTGAGAAAGGGAGAATCGAGGTCCATTTCTGTAAGCAGTTTGATTTAATCACACAACAACAATACAGAGTATATTACAGATATAAGATCTCCACTTTAACGACGATAATAACATTTTTTTTTTTTGTTGAAATGATTCGTATGAATTTCCGTAACAAAATTAGAAAAAAACAATTTTTGTCGCTTTGCCAATAAAATATGGAACATTACAAAAATTAGGTTACAATTTACAAATTTTTTAATTCTTTTTTTCTTGGCACGACGAAAGATTTTGGGAAACGAAGATAAAACATCAGTCATTGGGGGCGGGGGGGAGGGGACATCAGCTTTTAATTTTTAAGGGAGATTTTTTTTTCAAAATTGAGTGTCTATTTTTTAAATATGTCTTTTCTTTTCCTCATTCTGCCTGACCTTTTGGTCAAGTAAATAAATAAATAATTATCAGTGACTAGAGAACTTCTCAGGCATCGAATCGCGATTCATTGAGCTGATTATATTAAAAAAAAAAAACATACTTTTTTCGTTTGTATAAACGTTTTTTCTTTAATAGTTCGATGCCTTTTCTTGAGTATTGCGAGTTTGTGACAAATATTATTATATTATCATCAATAATAAATAAATAATTCACTTATGTACAATTTAGAAATAAATAATTTTTGAATTTATAAAAAAAAAAAAAAAACAAGAAAGAAAATGGTAAATATTTTTCGAAAATAACAATGGGATTTTTTATTCAATTTAATAATAATCATCATCACTATAAAAATTAGAAATAAAATTATTTTCTATCATTTATGAATAAAATTTTGATATTTATTCATTAAAATAATAAATGGAATGGATGGAGTAAACGCTTGTAAAATTCTCGTACAAAAAAATTGAGCTAAAAAGATACTTTTTTTTTTAATAAATATAATAAATAATAAATATGTCCATAATTATTAATATAATTATATGGAAATTGTGAATAACATTGCACTAAAAATATCGAATCACAATTAATCTCAGACATTGATTAATAAAATTGAGGGAAATATATATCTATTTTGCCTAATTTGTCGAGGAGACTGTAAAAATTCGACTAGATTATTGTTTGTATAACAAACATTAGAGTTTAATCGCCCTAAATATACAGACTAGAGAGAAATTATTTTTTATAATAATAATAATTATTTACTTTTCTTTCGGGAAAAATCAGAATCTATAGAAGATGACATTTACTAGTGGCATTTTTTTTTCTTTTAAATAAAAAAAGCCAATAGCAACTAATTAATGAGCTTCGTGGTCTGATTCAACTATTTTGAATCAATAATCAATTTTTTTTAATTAAATTTATAATTATTTTTATATAGATAGATTAATTAATTAATTAATTTCAATTAATTAATCCTCAAATAGAATAAATTAAATTTCAAATTTTAAATTCAATTAATTCGATATAGAAATTATAATGTAAATTTCCAATCAATTTAATTTTTCTCGAACATTAATTTAATTAAAAAATTCTTGCCTATTTTTTTTTTTTTTTTTTACTTTTCCTCTAACGAGCAAGTGTCGCGAATCTTTCTTCTCAGCCACGTCTGAGAAAATTTTTCTCGACTATTTTTAAAAATCTCAGGACTTTCAATATTGTATTATAATAGTTATTGTATATAAATTCGTGTAAAATTTATGTTTTAAATTCTGCCTGCAAAGAAAAAACAGGCAAATTGGGAGCAAAAAAAGAAAGAAACATTTTCCCCCTACTAGAGAGATAATTTTTCTTGTAAATTAGATAAAAAAAAAATGGAATGTAATAAATATTCAGGAAGAAGAAATTTCAACCAGGGGGAACAATAGAATTTGAAGGTGAATTGAAAATTTTTTTGGTAAAAAAAAAAAAAATTGATGATAATTTTTATAATTTTGGATTTAAATTAGAAAAAAAATCTTTTCTCAATTTTTAAATCCAAAAAAAGAGTGAAAAATTATACAATAGGAATTTTTTTTTTTTTACTAATAATATTGCGAATCAAAAACTGTTTTCCATCTTTTTTGGGAGGGGAAAAAAACCAAATGGGACTAACGAATATAAGATGGACTACGAGTTGGTGATCGACTTGATTTATGACTTGGACTAGACCAATCGGAATGTCTGCTGCTCTCGGAACTGCTTGGCGATGATGGAGGTGATGGCGTTGGCCGATGATAAGGAATCGGTCTTTTTCTAGCACTGAAATGAACGTTTATCAATAAATTGCTTTCAAAAATTTTAGAGAATTCAGAATTTTTCCGTTTGCATTCGAAAAAGAAAAAATTGTTTTTAAAAAAATATGAACAATTTTGATTCGAAAAATAAAAAAATTGTTCTTATAAATAAATAAATATAGAAATAAATATAAATAAATAAATATAGAAATATATAAATAAATAAATAAATATAGAAATAAATGAATTAATTAATTTTGAAGAAACAATTGTTTGAAAAGGAACTAAAAGAAAAAAATTCTTTCTTTAAAAAAATTTTGCGGCATCGAATGCAAAAAGGATTTCTGTTCTCTTGAATAAAATTCAGAGCGAATTAGTCGAAAATAAATTGTTACAGGTTACGGAAAATATTAGTATAGTAGACGAGAATTAATAGTTAATATCAACTTTACTGAAGTTATAAATAAATGTTATAAATGTTAATTAGTTATAATATTAATTTTTATTACATTCAATTGAATCATAAACATCAGAAATTTATCTATCTATTTTAAATCTCAATTTTCTCAAAAGAAAAAATAAATAAATAAAAAAAATGTTTAATATATGAAAATTATTTTTTTTTACAATAAATAATTTACTAGACATGTGAAAATCAGAAAAACAAAATCTACTGCGTCAAATTTACAAACAAAACAAATAAATAAATAAATAAAAATCATGCGAAAAAGAATGTTTTGTGGATTCGTGCGGTAAAAGAAGGCAAAAGAAAATTGAGAAGCGCAAAATAAAATTGACATCACTTACCTGGGGGGGATTTTTTCTTAAAAAAAACTTGAGAAACTACAACACAATAGAAAATTAACGAAAAAAAAAGAACAACAACAACAACAATAGAAAATTAACTAAAATAATAAAACTGCTTTACTTTGTAGAACCCGTTTTTATTCGTGATTGACTTAAAAATTAAAAGGAGAAATACCTCGACGTTGTGAATAACGAATAATTTATATAAAGGGAAATTACACGCATGCTACATCTTGATTATGCATATATATATTCATTTTTTTTTCAATTATATAATTATAATTATCCAAAGGGTAGTTTTTTTTCCAAACAAAAAAACATGAAATTCTAAATTCGATCGTAAATTATATATATATATATATAACTAATGGCGCATATTACGCCAGGAGAAAAAAATATTTCTCTATTTTCTAATATTAAAATTATTATTATTTATAAGAATAATAATAATAATAATTTATCACTCTAAAAAGAAAGAAGCGAATATAATATAAACATTGGAGAACAAAAATAATGTACAAGAAAACTACAATCGACTGCTATTTATTCACAGTTGCAACTGTGAGAAGGAAAAATAATAATAATAATAATAATAATAATAATAATAATAATCAATGATAATTATGAGTTTAGTGCAATTGAAAAATCAATCATTATTGGAGAAGGAAAAAAAAAGCTACGCTAAACATTGAATGTGATAAATGTAACCGATTGTTTACCTGGTGATACGACGTCTATCGAGAAAACTCGGTGAACCATGACGACGTGGTATCGAAGGGGAACGTGACGCTCTCGATTGTGAGCTGCTCGATGATGAGCGTGACGATCGCGACGAAAGACTACTCGATGATCGTGACGAACTTGAAAAACTCCGGCGACTTCGTCTTGTACTGCAAAAATCATTCGTGTGTCAATTTAATTATATATATTTTTCAATAAATAATTTAATAATTAATTATATTTTCAGGCCTCGGATCGAATTTAGGTCTTAAAAAAATAAAATATCTTTCTAGGTCGATTTCAAGAACAAGGAAAGACGAAAAAACTTGATAAGGTCGTAATTTAACAAAATAAATCGCAAAAAGTTGCATTTTTTGAAAAAAATCGGAAAAAGTCGAATAATCCGAAGCCTGTATTTTAATAATTAATTTAATAATTTAATAATTATATTTTGATAAGTAATTTAATAATTATATTTTCATAAATAATTTAATAATTTTTTTGTTTTTTTAAAATAAAAGCTAACAATTTGTTCATTTAAATACCTGATGGAGGATCGCGAACTTCTCGAAGCCGATCGTGAGCGACTCCTTGATTTCTTCGACAGAGAGCGACTCCTCGATCTCAATTTAGCCGGCGATCGTGAATTGGATTTTTTCGATCGTGACAACGATCTTGACTTGGAGCGCGACGATGATCTCGATCTCGATCTTTTCACTGATTTCGATGTGTCCTGCGATCGTGAACGATTCCTAGGCGATCTTGATTTTCTCTCCTTGGACAAAGATCTCAATCTCCTCGAACCAGAGCGTGAACGATGATGCGAATTCTTTCCTACCGACAATGATCGAGTATAGGATCTTGATCGTGATCTCGAGTACGATTTATTTCTCGATGAGCAACGTTTTCTCGAGTCAGGTGAACTTTTCTTCGAATTAGAGGGCGAAATAATGATAATTTTATTTGATGATGATGATGATGATGAAATTCCAATCGGCGTGGCGGGAATAACAGATGATGATGATGTTGTAGAGTAAGTGGAGAGCTTGTGTTTTCTCGATTGCAATGATGGTGAATTTGGTGGCGATTCGCAAGGTTCTCGAAGTTTTAGAATTGCCTCCTCGCGAGTTAGAGGAAGAGCTGGTGATGGCGATCTACTGGAGACGGGCGATTGAACAACGGGCAGAGTCGATGGAACGACGATTTTATTGGAATGATCTGGGAGAATAATTGGAATTGGTAGTAGTGTTTTTAAAGGATCATCCTTTGGAAGTGCAATGTCGAGAATATTCTCCGTTTCGATTTTAATTTTAATCGGACTGATGAACTTCTTGCCGAGGGATTCACGGGCCTTGGCGGCTAGACCCGATTGAAGGCGGCGTAATGTGATAATTTCCTTTTGCCTCTGTTCGTCCTCGGGCTTTGGTAGATCGTCGTCGACAATTTGCCCCTCGTCCTCGCTCGACGAACGGAGACTCACTCGGGGGGCAATTTGCGTCCTCTTGCAACTTCTCGATCTCGATCGACGGGACTTTTTCTTCTTCTCTTCCTGAAGAATATCGACATAGCGCTCGGGATTTTTTCTCACTGGTGAATAACTCAACGTCGAACGTCGACGCTCCCTTCGACGTGAATTTGATTTTCTCCGCGAGTGCGAACGTCTTCGTGAACACGATCTTCGGCGCGATTCAGATCGCCGTCTTGAATTTGATCTTCTTCGTGAATAGGATCTTCTGCGTGAGAGTGATCGCCTCCATGAAGTGGATCTTCGACGGGAAAGTGAACGTGATCGTGAACGTCGACGTTTGCTTGGCGAGGCACGTCTTCGCGATCGATAACTGCGATCAATTCTCGAATGACTTCGACTGCGCGACATTGAATAACGATTACGTCTCGACGAGCGGGAATTCCGTCGTCTTCTCGACGGTGACGAGCGTCTTGAACGTGAATGTCGCCTAGGCGATCTTCCCCGATCGTTTCTACTCCTCGAATGTGATCTCTCACGTCGTGGACTCTTCTTTTCAACAATCGGCGATCGTTCCTTACGCTCAATAACAATTTTCTTTGCCGGCGATTCTTTTCTCTTTGAAATTTCACTTCGACTCTTGTCCTGCTTTTCCTGTTTCTTTGGCGATTTATTCGATTTTTCATTACTCTTCTCATCAAGATCTTTACTATGTTTCGTCTTTTTTGGCTTCTCTGTCGAACTAAAGAAAAAAAATTCTCAAATTAAAATCAAAATAAAATTATTTAATATTCAAAATAAATCGTGTATTCTCACCTGGAGGAGGAGCTTTCAGAAGACTGTCGTTTCCTTTTACTAGGGGCCTTCTTTTTCTAGAAGAAAAAAACAATCAATATAAAAATCGCTTTAATGACATCATTGTTGATTAACACATTATCATGCATTTTCACGATAAAGAGAGTTTAAATACTTTTTATTCACAAGTCTGCTTATTCGATAACAAAAAATTGCATTTGTTTTTATTTATCAAATACACAGACACTTTTTTTTTGCTTTACTGGTGCTTGACACAACAAGTGAAAAAAATGTACAATTCGCAAAAAAAATTTTTTTTTTAAACGAGAATTAGTTACGATATTATTATTATTACATTGAGTAGCGGCATATCGGGTACTCACTCAGGGAATATATCCTGTCAAATGGCGCTGATAATTACAAACAATACTGAGATTTACACTTTTGAAATAATCGTTAACTTGAAATCAAATGAAAAATTTTTTTTCTTTCTTTTATTTTTTTTTTTGGTTTGTTTGTTACGAAAAAATAATACAAGCAATATGATTCATGCGATTTCATGGACAGGTGACAAATTCATTTTAAAATCTAATATTATATTATGGAGAGAAATTAATTGAAAACTAATATTGTAAGTTTTTGCATGCGCCCGATTTTCGTGCCAAGGTAAATAGAAAAATTTCTTTTTGAATTAAATTTCTTTTGTTTTTTTTTTTTTACTTTCGAGAAAAATAATCCTGTATTTCCTACCTCGGGCTTTTCTCTCGATTCTGCCTTTGACTTCTTCTTCTTGCGCTTCTTTTTTTTTGACTCAATCTCCGAAGAACTGTTCGAACAAAATATGGAAAATTAATTTACTTTTTGAATCGAATTTTACAATTGATTTTAAATTAATTGAAATTAATTTTCTAATAAATTGAAATTAATTTAAAATTAATTTAAAATTAATTTAAAATTAATTTCAATTGATTTAAAATTAATTTCAATTTATATTAGGAAAAAATTTACCTGCTGTCATCACTGTCATCACTTGATTCATTATCAGACGAACTAGTCTCAGCTTTTTTGTGTTTCTTCTCCTTCTTCTTTTTCTTCGTTTTCTCCTTCTTTTTACTGGCTTTCGGCGACTCAGACCTATTGAAAAGCAATGCGGAATTATTAAAACAAATCATTTGAATAAATCAAACAGGAAATAAAGTCATTTTTCAACATTGCAAATATTAAAAATTTTGTTTCTTATTTTTTATTTATAAACTTGCAATGGACGTCTTCCTGATGTTTTTTTTTTTTTAACAAGTGCGAACCTTGTGCTGAACATGAAAAAAGCTATTTTGTACTGAAACCTTTGTGGACAAATAGTTTCTAATCAAAATTATTAAAATCTAAGAAGATGAGAATTGTAAAAAAAAAAGAAACGTGAAAAAACAAGTCAATCGAATGAAAATTGTCAACAATTACAGTGAAATTGATAACGAGTGGATCTGTTTTCATCTTCAAGTGATGTTCCTATATAATTAAAATCGCGTGATTGACACACACGGATATGAAAAAAAAATAAAAAAAAAAAATGAAAAAAATGAGTGAAATTTATTTAACTTTTATTCTCGTCGTTAAAATTTAAAAAAAAATTTGTGAAATTTTTGCACAAAGCATTGATTTGATTTTATGTAAAAAAAAAAGAAAATTTTCACAGATATTGTCAGATTTTGATAAATTTTTAGTGTGCTCGTGATAAAAAAATAGTCACTGCATTTTCACAAGATAAATTTTACGATCATTTGCAACACTTTGGGCTACAGCTAAGAAATCAACTACAAAAACAGCATTTTTTTTTTTTTGAAAGATGCGATTTTTTTGAATTTTTAATTAAAATTTTGGTTTTTCGACAAAAAAAAGAAAGAAAAAAGAGTAAATGAATCAAATTTTTTTTACAAATCACATCTTTCCAAAAATATAACAAATATGACAAGTACGTAAAAATATGAGGAGTATTGATATAATATGGGATTAGTATTACCTTGATAACCATCGATAGGGACGGACTTGTCAGAAAAAAATAGAGATATGACATTAACAACAGGCTTTATCGATAAACAACAACAAAGATAAATAATTCAATTCTCCAACAAATTTGAATATGAACTTTACCCAAGTAAATGTTTGCCCAGTGTGAGAAAAAAATTCAAAAAGCTATTGGCAAATTTTTCTTTAATTAACAAATTTTCCCCAAATTATAAATTATTTCTTTTTGTCAACTATTTAATTCATTATTAATTATAAGCAATAATTTCGGTGATAAATAAATCAAGTAAAAAAAAATTAGTTCCGTAATTCGGTAATTATTGAAATAATTTTCCAATTTTCAAATTAAACGGTTTTAATTATTAATTTTTAATTTAAAAAATTAGCTTTTCTGTTTAAAAATTAGATTTTTAATTATTAAGAATTAGATTCTTTGGTTTAAAAATTAGATTTTTCATTTAAAAATTAAATTTTTAATTTAAAAATTAGATTTTTCTTTTAAAAAGTAGATTTTTAATTTAAAAATTAAATTTTAAATTTAAAAAGTAGATTTTTAATTTAAAAATTAGATTTTTCTTTTAAAAAAAAATTTTAATTTAAAAAGTAGATTGTTTGATTTAAAAATTAAATTTTTTGATTTAAAAATTTGATTTTCATTTAAAAAATTAAATTTTTAAATTAAAAATCAAAAAACTGAGAAATTCTGCAATTGGATAAATTTTTCAATTCACAAATAATTGACAAAAATTTTTCTTGTTATTTGTAAAACAAATAATCATCAAAGTACGGAAATAAATTTGTTAATTTTTTGTAATAAGTTAGCAAACATTTACTTCCATGAGTGCCCGAATTTTTTTTCTCAAAAAAAGGATCACGAAAAAGAATTATTAATTATTAATTATTAATTTTAAATTTTAAATTTTCAAAAATGATCATTAAAAATATCTTTCAAAAAAAAAAAATAATTAATATTAATTTTGAACGGTTTCGATTTCTCAAAATTGCAAAACGAAATTATTTTACCAATTTTTCAACAAAATATTACAAACATTAAAAAAAATTAAAAAAAATATCCTAAATTTCATCCCATAAGAAAAACTTTTCAAACAGGAAATAAAATATCCAAAATTGACACAATTTTTCTAAAAAAAGCTCCGATTTTTATTCTTTAGAAATAAATTATATACTTTTTGGTAAAAAATTTATCTTTTATTTATTTTTTTTAATTAGAAAAAAAAATTTGTTTTCTTTTCCTGCTTGAAATATTTTTTTTTGTAAATTAAAAATACTGTCAGTAATTTTTTTTTTAAATCGATATCGTTCCATTATAATTTAAGGAAAAATTGTTCGTTTTTTTTTGTTTGTTTAAGAATAAAAGATTTTTTAAACTGAGGAAATTAGACGCGACACCACACTTACCTACTTGGCCTACTCAGTAGGCACTCACAGTCCTCCTCAGTTCTGTTTGAAACAGAGAAAGGTGTTTTGGGAAATGAAATAGTAGGTGAATACATGAGTACTTATGAGTCAGTAACCGTCCAAGCAAAATCAATTGAGAGCGAAGGAAATAATGATCGAAAATATGTTGAATTGCAATAAAGGGAAAATTGTTTTTAAGGATCTCTACAAGGATCTAGTCTCGAAGCCTAGAATCTTCTGATCCATTGCTGTCTATTCAATTCCTCTTTAATATATTACTTTTTAATCTCAATTTTCATATTTTTTGCTTTCTCAGAAAAATCAAAATTGAAAATTTATTCCAAAAGAAAAAAAGAAAAAAATAAATCAATATTTTCAAGAAATTTTGTTTATATATAATTCTATATATGTGAATTTCAATTACTACGAATTAATTTAGAGATCAAAATTTTGATTCAATTTTCAATATTCTAATAAAATATGGGGGGATAAAATAATATTTGTTTTAATCTTAGGGGGGGAAATGGACAATTACTGCCAATTTAAGAGAAGACAAATTAGGCAACAAAAGTTTCAGCGACTCGAGGCTTTTTCGACTTGAGACGTAATGAAGAATTTACCGTTCTCTTTTGTTTTTCTTCTTCTTCTTTTTTGCCGTGCTTCCCGAACTTTTTCGCTTTTCCTTTTTCTCAGCGATTGTTATTTCTTCTTCTTCAGGAATTGGACTCGGTGTGCGAACAATTTTGTAAACTTTGCTATTGGCAGCGGCGGTTGCTGCTGCTGCCGCCGCAATCGCAGCCGCTTTCGCTTCCGCTTCACGTGCATGACGCTCCGGATCTAAACTGCTGCCTTCCATAAAATATTCCGATATTCCAAAAGCTTGTCGAAGCATTGCATTTTTCTCCTGCTGCGCCTCGGCAATTTGATGCGTTTCTCGAACACTGAAAAAAAGAGAATCAATTATTATTTCTTTCTTTATTTATATAATTATTAAATATAAAAAAAAACGTTCAATTTGAAATTAATTTTCGTCTAACTAAATTCACAATTTTTTATTTCCAAAAATTACACAACAATTTTTAAATGTAAAAATAAAAATTAGGGAAAATTACACGAAAATTGATCGTGTGGAAATTTTTGAAAGTTGTTGTTTTTTTTTTATAAAAACAAAATAGGGGAAAAGATCTTGACGTACCGAGTCGAGATTTTCACAGTCATCTTTGAAGAAATCTGTGAATTTCTCGATGCTGTCACTGAAACCAATCCATGTGGATGTTGACAATTCGATTTTTTGATTCGTGAAACAATAGTGGGAGGGATAAATAATTTTTAAATGATTCTAAAAAACAACTTGAGGACATGGAAAATGAAGAAATGACATAACACTGATCGGCTAGTGTGGAGGAAACTGAACGTAAAGCCAGGCAGAGAGCCACCCTTAAACTATAGCTCATACGATGGATCAATACAATCCAGCTGTTCTCTCTTCCTAGCATCCCTTTCACCCCCTACATAGAACCACTTACAAATGACCAGGCAAACGCGGGGGCAGGGGCAGCAAATATATATATATATACGATTATAAAAAGGAAACTTGATCATAGATTACAAATCACGCATGTGTAACAAAAAAAAATACCCCCATGAGTCATTGTCCGAATCATTTTTTCCTTCTTCTTGAGATTGAGAAGAAATTTTAATTCTTCATTGTCAATTTCATTTCATCCATTAATTTTTAACAATATACATAAAAATTAGATAAAATTGCAAATAAATTTATTTATATATTCTTTCCAGGGAAAAAAATTTCAAGTAATATGAAAATTTTTCATAAATTCAGAATATAAATTTCAAAAATTCTAAGGGCGAGAGAAAAAATGGAGTTTTTTGATAAAATAAAGAATCAATTTGTCAATTTTTGATTGAGTAGCGTGTCACTGTTGGATTTAGATAACTGGGGGGTGGGGAAAAATAATTTTTACGGTCCATTAAATATATTGAAAAAGTGGAGGAAAATTTTTTTTATATAAAAAAATGGAAGTAGAAATGAAATATTGGAATAAAATTCATGAAAATTGATGTAGAGAGGAAAAAATTGTTTAAATAAAGATAGGGAAAAAATTATTATTAATAATAATAATAATAATAATAATAATAATAATAATAATAAATTAATAAAAAAAATTTGTAAATTAACAAAAAAAATTACTAAAATTGAAAAATAAGTAATATAAGAAAAAAAAAGTGTCTCTGAGTGATTTTATTTTGCATGATTTAGCCAAAAGATAATCGAAAACTTACAAGTTTTACACGTATCGACATGTTCTACTTCTTCCCTTATAAGACATTATGGGATGTATCATAGCAAAAAAAAAAAAAAAAAACGGTCTTTAAATTTATTTATGAAAAAAAACACAATTATTTTCCAATTTATAGCAAAAATTGATATTAAAAAAACTATAATTTTCAATTAAATACATTTTACTGTGGAAATTTCGTTCTATAAAAAACTCCAATTTGTTAATTTATTAAAAAAAAAAAGTTTACTGAATTAATAATTATTTAATAGTAATTATAGATAAATAATTAATTTATTGTTAATATACTTAAAAATTATTTTAATTTTTTTTTTAAATTAATCAATAATTATTATAATACACATAATAATAATAAAGTAATAATAATAATAATAATATAAATAATGATTTTTCACTCAGTTGTCTGATCGTTACTTTGAATTTTTAATAATAATAATAATAATATAAATATTGAATAATATTAAATATTAATTTAAATAAAAATATCCAATACTTTCTCATTATTGATAAGAATGCAATAAAAAATTAAATCATCATAAAAATTATTAAATATTAATGAATAATTAAAATTTCTTAAAATCCATTTCTTAAAAAAAGAGAAAAAAAAATAAATTGTAATAAATAAATTGTAAACAAAATGAATTGCTTGATTTAAATAAAACTATTAACTATTAAAATTGATTTCCTAAGGCTTTGTGAATTCTCAGTCTGGGATTATAAAAAATCGAAGGGGAAATTCAACTCCCCCTTAAGAATATCGAATAGCTCTCTCGAGTGTGAATGACAAAGTATCAAAAACATACAATAATACTTGTGACCAGTAATCTAATTCCCCTAATAAATACAATTCCATAAACTATTATATCATTAGAATCTTGATTTTTCCCAAAACTTCCTTTTTCGATCTCATCAATTATTTTGATTTCAAATTAGAAACTTTGTATAATATTTCACAATTTCTTCCCCTCCCCTTATACAAGAATAAAAATTTTATATATTAATTCAATAAATAATTACATAAATTCAATAATTAAATAAATCAAAGTCTATCGACTTTTTTTCTGTAAAATTAAAAAAAATATTTTAAAAAATGTTAAAAAGTTTTTTTTGTTAGAAAAATCAAAATTTTATCCTTCAAATAGAAAATTTGATCCTTGTTTTAACCATTGAAAAAATTTTATTATTATTATTATTATGTAAAAGCAATTTTCCAAGAAAAAAAAATTTAATGAGTAATAATAAATTAATAATGCAAATCACCTAACAACGGAACGAATGTTGTTTCGTCGTCCAGCCAGCAGGTGAAGTTGAATTCTCTGACAACAGCAACAATGTTGTTTGTTCTGTGCTTTTTTTCTGCCTGCATTTTTGGCTTGAACTTTACGTTTTCGCGTGCGCTTGCAAACTTTTTGTCGATCGAGAAAGAAATTCC